>JBBMKD010000054.1:6930620-6944255 GCA_037834095.1 Argya squamiceps | reverse complement strand
ATTTTTTGTGACTATTCTTGGTCCACCCTGGGTGCAGCCTTGGTCAGGCTCCTGTCCTGCCCAGGGTGGATCCTGGATTCAATAAATCCCTACCTTATTCTCTAGCTCTGTCCAGTCTCTGTTTCAGGACAGCCTCCCAAGGCATCACTGGGGAAAGGCCTGTGCTGAGAAGTTGTAGCAGACACTGTGTAAGTGTCAACCAGTGTAAACTATGAGCAGCTTTTACACCAGCTCCTCACCCAGGGTACTGTCACTGGGGCTCCCTCCCTGCAGCTGCTCCTGGGTCACAACAAAACAACAACAAAACAAACTCCCAGCCCTTCTGTAAGGTGTTTCTGTAAAGCCTGGCCTGGTGTGGGCACTTCACTTTGGTATTACATTAATATTAGAAATCACTAGTTCAGAGTGTTATGGGTTGAAACAGTATTTTTTTTGCTAGGACTTTAGAATTTTATTAAAAAAACCCCAGAAACTTATAAAAAAGCAAGTTTTAAATTAACATACAGTTTTAATTAATTAAAAACCAGAAAGCAACATTTGGTAATACTCATATAAAAGCTGAAGCTGGGTTGGAGACTTTTTTTTTTTCTGTTTGGTGAGCAGGTAATATAGATTATATAGATTGTATAGAGATTCTCAGCCACCATCCAGAAGAGCCCCCAGAGGCAAATCTAACAAGAAATCTACAAATTAATTTTTAGATTGTGTGTTTTGTTTTGTGTTTTGGTTTAGAGACGGTTTTTTTCTGTTTTGTTCTGGTTTTTTCTTCAAACCAAGTCTTACATTCCTGATAAGATTTCAGATATCAGGGAGAAAATGCTTGTCTGCCATTACCATTTATTTTAGTCATGTGTGCCTTCTCTCAAAGTATTACACTGGCAAAAATGCCATTTCCCTGGCACCAAAGTACATGGGAATGCTGAGGACATTTGTTGGCATTTTTACATCAGTCATGTCCTGCTGTTTCAGCCAGGACTGCACGAGGCCATGGACCTCTGTGTAAAGTCTCAGGTGGTCTCAGTTCACATCCTTCCTGAAAAATACAGTCTGACTGAGAGCTCACTGCTCTCAGCTGCTCATTAGCTTTCCTCCTCTGGAGCTCTGAGTGGCTGATCTGTCCAGACAGCAGCATGGAGAAAGTTCTCCTAATTCAGGTTAGGAAAGGTTTAAAAAAACCCCAAAACCCCCCTAGATATAGATATATGGATATATGGATATACAGATTATATGGATATACAGATTATATGGATATATGGATTATATGGATCTATAGATATATGGATTATATAGATATATGGATATAGGGATTATATGGATATATGGATATATAGATTATATGGATATATGGATATATAGATTATATGGATATATGGATATATAGATTATATGGATATATAGATTATATGGATATATAGATATATAGATTATATGGATATAGGGATATATAGATTATATGGATATAGGGATATATAGATTATATGGATATAGGGATATACAGATACATGGATACATAGACATATAGATATATAGACATATATCCCACCAGCTTCACTTAAAAATTTACATCAGTGGTTTGAGCTAACACAGATAAAATTATCTGAAGCAAACCAGGGTGTGCTTATCCAACACACTGTCTGCTCAGTAGACAGCACTGCAAAACCCAGGAGAAAATGTCTAACTATAGATATTGATATTTCTAATTCAATAATGCTTATCTTTTGGGAATATTTTCAAAGCTGCTCTTTTCTTCTTAAGCTCAGAGAGCCACCCCAACACAAGAGGAAAAGAGCTGTCCATATTAAATCAGCTCTCTAAATTCATTTCACCCTCATAAAATTTTATTGCAAAAGATGATATCAGACACACTTTAAGTAAGAAACCCATGACTCAATTATTTTCTTTTACTGAACTGTGGTATTCCAATTGAAATGAGTCAGTAGTGCATGACAGAACCTACTTATTCCAACAGGATGCTCAATAAAAATCCTACTAATGCACCTTTTATTTAACATATTCCTGATAGAGAAAACCCATGATATGCACCTGTGACATTGCTCAGGAGTTTCTGCTCTTGGGGCAAGGGACCTGTTTCAGAATAAGTGAGATAAAAACAGAGAGTTAAAGAATAGGATTGTTCCAAAATAATTCAAGAGAGTTTGATACCAGCACTCACAAGTCACCTTAGGAAATGCTGGCATTCCAATGCAAAGCTTCCTGACAGGGAAGAGAACCTTCAACTCTCAAGATCTCTTGGAATTTGGAATGAAAGATGTGAAATAATCACATGACCTCATGGGAGTTGTAGTTCCTTGTTCCTAGGGGCAGCACAAATCAGAGCAAATCCCTGAACCAGCAGCTGCAGACCACCAGCAGCCTGGTTCACAACTCTGCAGTGTTTAATGTCCTTCTAGTAAGAGCAGAAGTTAAGACAAGTCTGTTTCAAT
The DNA here is from genome assembly GCA_037834095.1 of Argya squamiceps. NCBI lineage: Eukaryota > Metazoa > Chordata > Aves > Passeriformes > Leiothrichidae > Argya > Argya squamiceps. Next base: position 6,941,811 of record JBBMKD010000054.1, on the reverse strand, counting down.
AAATATTTTTTACTGACTGGCAGATGTAATTTAATATTGAAACAGAGGCTCACATGAATCACTATTGAGTATCAGTGTTGAAACAAACACTTCTGGCAGCACTCTTCAAAGTTCTAACCAAAATTTTGGGAAAAATTCTCATCAACTTCTACCAGAAATCTGTGCCAAGGCATGGTTTGAGTTGAAAGGGACCTCAAAGATCATCTGTTTCCGACCTCTTGCCACGGGCAGGGATGCTCACCCACCAGATGAGGTCTATCAACTACTGTGGCTCCCCAATATTGGATATTCCTCCTTTTACCACATTTAATGGTATTTAGAAAGATAAAATCATAGACCTGACCAAGCCCTCGCACTTCACACCCCAGCCTTCTCACACACACCATGCACCACCTGGCACAAAAGGCAAACATCTCTCTCAGGACATCTTCACAACCATCAGTCCATCTGCCTTTCCACACCCTCAGCAGCCAGCTGCAGTTCTGTAAACCTTGGGAAGATTAGAAAGCATTTAAATCTCAAACAAAAAACATATGGATCACTCTATAAAAACAAAAGGCTGACTGTGAATGTGGGGAAGGAGAAAAGGATGAGGAGAAAGTTTCAGTAAGCTCAGATCTGTCAAGAAGATAGACTTCACATGCCTCAGTGTTTTCTTTATCACCTAAATAAATTGAACCATCAACTGGAAAAAGGTCACACAGCAGACAGCAGTGTGTGATGTTAAAGCTGTTAGATTTCCCCTCCTCCATTAGAGCTTGACAACAATGTCAGTCTAAGGGCAAATAAAGAAAGTGAGAGTTGGAGAGACTTATTACAGATGCATGGAGTTGGGTTTGTTTGGTTGTGGAGGTTTTTTAAGACTTCACATAACTCATTGTGTACCTCAGTGGTCAAAATGACAGCTACTCACATCTATAACCCATTGCTCCCCCAGTTTTTGTTGTGGAAATAGGTAGGCAGCACTCAACTCTTCCATTTTGTAGCCATCTGAATGACCTAGCAAGCAAAGTTGAGCTGGATGCTTCCAAATAAATGGAAATGCAGAGCACACTGGAGCTCCAGAAGGTGAAATACAAACTGCCAGATTCCAGGAAACTGAGCATAACACACCAAAATGCACACAGTCATATTCTACAGTAATCTGATCCCTACTGAAGCTCCAGTTCTGGATTTCAAAGGAGATCAAGGGCTGGACAAGAACACAGTGAATTCATTTCAGCCGTGACAAATTAATTTTGTAGTACCAATACTTCACAGATAACTGAGTGACTGCAAAAGTTCAGGCTAAAAATAACGTGTTGGCAACTATCAGAACCCATCAGGACGTTTTTCAATTAGAAGGGAAAAAGACAAACAGTTGTGCCTTGTCTACACTGAAAAAACTAAGGGAAAACAGAGAGGCACTACTGTGTGCTGCTGGCCCATCACGGGAAGACAGATTTGCACCAGCTTCATGCAAAACATTGGTTGGTTTCTACAGCTCTAGCAAAAATGGCTTTGTTTGGAGAGAAATGCCACGCTGCAGCTGAGAAGCTCCCCAACACTCTGCCCTGATGAGGAACAAAAAATCAAGGCTTTCAACCCAGAGTTCACTTGATAAAAAGCACATTTATCACATTTGTGAGCTCCATGAGTCACAACTGTGCTCCTGTCTGTGTGTGTTGGGGAAGAGATGCTTGTTCAGACTTCCTGGGAGCTGTGCATCCCTTTGCTTGGCAACCCTCGAGTTGTGTCACTCAAAACCTGACAAATAAAGCAATTGGGGTCATTTTTTGTCTTTAAAAAGCAAGCACTTGTTGCGTCAGCAGACCGTGAAATGTATATAACCAAGGCACACCAATAAAATCCATTTCAAATACAAGTGTTTGTTTACACAGAGCTTCCACCTTTTTAATTAAAACAACCCAAGCACTGGCAAAGGCAAACACTTAATGGCACTGCATTTCAGAGGCATTTCCTTAAAAGCCATCCACCAAGATCCACAATTCTGCATAAAGCCTTGAACTTACATTTACATTTCCTTGAGTTAGTTATCCTTTTTTTTCCCAAATTACTTGGCAATGAATATGTATTAGACATGACCTCAAAATTAACTCAATATTTAGGCACTTCATGCAATGTTTTAAACACACAGCCCATTTTTCCAAGTTTAAATGACATATTTGCAATTTGACACCATTAGTTTATGTAAACTGTGCCTAAAGCACATTTTCCTGTTTTCAAACATGGATCAACCCCCGAGTGAGGCAACCTTCATCCCTCTCTGGGCTGGCTTTTGCTCCACAAACTATTTAGTTGTCATTAATCCTTCCCTACAGCACCTGTTTAAGTGCTGAGTCTGTGAAAACAGGATCATATGGAAATAATTACTTCTCAGTAACGTGGGTTGAGCCTGTTGCAGGGAAAACACTGGAGCTCACTGCATCCAGACAGCTGCACACTGCTGAAGGTCTGGACCTGCTTCAGTTGTCAGCACAATAAATCAACAGATGTTTAAATATGAGCAGTTAAATGTTTTACTACTAATTGCTTCACTTATCTGTTATGGTCATTCATTCAGCTTATAGCCAGATAAATTTTCTCTCTTGTATAAACTCATATGTTAACTTGTATTATCCCATCTCTTATGGGTGGGATAGATGATGCCTCTTTATCCCAGTGCTCTGCAGAAAGGTAGAGCCCAAGTGGGGTTAACATATACCAGGTTTGGTAGAACAAATTAAAGTCTAAATAACACCCTGATGCCCTGTGCTGTAAAAAATAAAGTTCCAATTTCCAGCAAAGGTTTTTTCCACATTGTACTTCTCTCACCACCAATTCAAGCATTAACAAAGCCTACCCAGGGCTTACAACTGTAGAAACACCAGGGAAGGCTGGGAACAGGGCTGGGCTGTTTGAAAACTTGTGTTACTCACTCTGCTAGTTCCCTAAAACAAAACATCCCACATGCACGAATTCATAATGGCCAATTCAGAAAAATATTATTTCCATACAAGCCGTTGTAGAGCTCAGGCTTTCAGCTGCAGATTGCTGTGAGCATTTTTAGCCAGCTAAGCCTCAACATCTCCTCTCACTAGAGGTGCTCTGGAAACAGAGCACAGCAGCCTTCCCTCCCCTGGCCACGGCAAGACCCTCATGATTTACCAGACAGCTCATAGATCACTGCAGCCCCACACTCACAACAGCTTTAGACAGAACAGGATCTGTTTGAAGGGTTGTATTTACACAGGACCAAAAGCAGACAAGCAAAGCTCCACAAGACATGACAGCTCCACAGTGCTCTCCCCCACCCCAATTTACATTGGAAATGAAATAGTAGCTGCTTCTTCTCAGGTTAAACACCAACCAGATTTGCAGCAACCTCTTTGGAAAAGCTTTCATTTGTGAACATACATTTTCTTCTGGGAGTTTGAAACAAAACATGGTGATTATCTAACAAGCATGAACCTGCATCCATAACACATGTGCCAGCACAAAGATAAAAGCCAACCTTTACTGGTTGATTTTGAAGAATCAATGTCAACCATTCAATCGATTTTCTTTTCTGCTCAGCACTCAAATCAGACTTCCTCTGTGCCCAGTGGACTCTTTAAACACCCCACATGGCAGGCACACCTCTGAATAAAAGTCCTGCATGCTCTGGTGTCCAAAGAAGCTCCACTGAACGTTGACACCAGCTCTCCTCCAAGGGGAAAGCAGGCAAACAAAGCCCAGGCTGTGCCACAGCTTCTCACTTCCCCCTCTGACCAATCAATGCACTGATAAATCTGGTGGCACTCACACGATATTTTAAATGTGCAAACAATATTTTTTTTTGTTGCTGTAAAGCTGCAGTTGTCCTCAGGCATGTGCTGTTTGTATTTTTGCTATGACAGTAACAGTCAAGAGCCATCAATGAAAACTCATGCTCTATTGAAAACTTTAGAGGAGAAAGAAAAAAATCACCTCTGAGCACACTGGGTGTGGAGTGACAGCTTCTTTTTGAGCTGTGGTGACATGTTGAAGACAAAGGATAACAAATAATACTGACTTTAATTCATTTTTTTTTTGCAGATATTTGTAGAATCACAGAATGGCCTGATTTAGAGAAAACCTTAGAGACCCAGTTCCAACTCCCAAGTTCATCCAGAATAGTTTCAAAAAACTAATTCCCTTTTCACATGGCCATGACTGCATATTGATCAAAACAAATTTTAGGCATACTATGATAAAAAGCCATCCCACCTTAATTTCTTAGCTGCACTGAACAGTGCCATCAGTCTTAGGGAGGCAGTACATGCTCTGCTGAAATGGATTTGCCATTTTGACCAACAGATAGTTAGAGATGGTATGAAATTCTTGTTTGACCACAAGTTCAGTGCAAGTTTCTTCTCTACCACTGTTCTGACAACTTCATTCAATTAAATGTCTCTGACTTCTAACAAGACATAAGAACCAGGCCAGTACTGAGCATTTCAGTGATCTGTCTCTTTTATTGCCATCACTGCACTTTAGTGCTTAAAACTGCCTAATTTATTTCTTTCAAATAAAATTAGAACTTTCCTAGTTGTAACAATCACCTCCTAAACCTGAATGAACACTACAGCAGGGTGGTGAGGGTCTGTGATTCAGAAGCCAGCCTGCAGCAGAGGTAAGGAGAAAAGGAATTGTTGGTTTTCATTTCAAGACAACATTCATTCCAACTGATATCTCAAATGTCAAGCTGGTATTAACTGCATCAAGCACTGATCAAAATACACAAGACAAGAGAATGCTGAGAAAATCATCACAAGCATCTAACTTGGCTGTCATCACCAGGAGGAGTTTGGGAAGGAACAAGCCTTCAGCATCTCCCTGTGCACCCTTCTGCTGAGGCTCAGTATTTTTGATGCCCTGATATAAAAAAGAAACTCTCTCTCAATAAATTAGAGGGGGAAAAAGGTAGCTAAGAAATAGCACTTGCCCCACAGCCTGCTGGCACGTGAGCACCCATTCATTTAGGACATGTGGGGGAATTGCTGGCTGGCTCTGGGCACACACAGCTTCCAGCAACAGCTCTGTACCTGATTTGCAAGTGATGTGCTGAATGTTGCAGGAAGTTTATAGAGTACATAAATTCTTTATAAGATAGAAACTGCTGTGATTTACTCCCTCTTATAATTCACTATTTCACTAAAATCCAGTTTAAAGTGGAAACTGACACAATATTAAAAGTCAAAGACCTGAAGTGATGTAGGTGACCCTTGGGCACAGGGACCAGGTAACTTCTCACCATCTCTTCAGCCTATTTCTGCTGCTTTCAAAAAGATTGATGAAGTTTTTAAAAGCAGAAAGTTAATGGAAGCAACAAAACCTCTCCTCAGCATCCTGTGAAAGTGAACACGGCTCTTTATGTCCTGACAAGCAGGTTCTCACCAGCCTCAACACAGCAATTAAAGACATTATTGCCTCTTTATTTTGCTCCTCTCAGAAATTCCAGCTCCTTTAACAGGGCCCACAGAGGGGCTGTGTCCCTGCCCGGGCTCAGCCGGGTGCATTAACACAGCCCCCAGTGAGAGCTCATGCTGATGTGCCACACAATAAGTGTGATTAACTGATGTCCTGACACATCCCCTCCTGCCACGCTGTCACAGGGGCAGGGAGCAGCCAGGCAGGGATGCTGGAACACACTGCAGGAAGATTTTCCCCAAAACAGTGGTCAGACCACTTTGGAACAGGAAGGATGAATGTTCCAGCTGCTCCTAGAAGTTAGTAAAATCTTTTTCTGGAAGAACAGATCTAAAGACAATAAAATGTCTTTTATTGTCCAATTATTCCAACATTTTAGTGTTGGAATTCCCACAGAATTTTCCTTAAAATAAAGCTACACAATGTAAAAAATACATAAACTTACAAAATGAGAAAAACTGGTGTAAGGGGAAACTTTAAGCTCTGATGTTCTTAGGATCACAGAATAAATGGAATTGGGAGGGACCCACAGAATCACCAAATCCTAGATTTCCTAGGACAATTATTAACTTTAATGTTTCCTCCCATGCCACAATAAACAATCCTATGTGCTAATGTAAACAACATAAAACCATCAACATAATACTTTTTATTAAATTAAAAATTAAAGAACTCTCTTCCACATTGAAACAATTCTGTACCATTAAATTCTGCACTCTCTTCTTTCACAGTTTTGGATTTTTGAAACACCAAACCTTGCCAGGCCAAAACCCATTCTGAAAAACATCACAGCAGTACACAAAGCTTTTTGCTCTGCAAAATATTGATATGACACCTCCAGTGCAGTTATCCATATGTGAATTCTCTCTCAGACTGATATCCAGGAGTACTCAAGAAGTGGGAATGCAGCAAGCAAACCACAGGTCCAGCCCCACTTCAACACGAGGGAAAAGCCCCTTTTTGCCCTGACACATTTGGGGCACAGATTGGGCCCAAATGCCCCTGGCCAGCCCCTCTCTCATGCTGGAGTCTTTCCACACTCAGCCTTTGAAGGGCCATAAAATCTGAAATGTTATTTTCAGCACATGTGTTCAGTGGTGAGAGCATACTGTGAAGGCAGCTCTTCCTGTTCACACTCCAGCACTTTATATTTCCAACTTCCTGTAACTATTCACACTTCCTAATAACAGCTGGCAGTGAACGTGCATTCAGTGAAGTTCACAGACTCAAAAAATACCAGTCATAATAACCAGCTTAGACTTTCCCGATGACATTTACAGGTAATGATGTAGTTGACCACTGGTAAGTCCCAGGTTGAGAAGTACTGACTCACTCTGTGCTTTCCTAAGGGTATTAACTTACATTTTATACAATACAATAATAACATAATCTATTATATATCTTCTGTGCTTTCTCCAAAGGCATTACCAAATCTGAAACCTAAAAACACCTGGGTTTCCTTTTGTTGTTTTTGTTCTCTAGGTTATTTGGGCTTTGTTTTTCTTTGTTTAGTTTTGTGTTTTGTTTTATTGAGGTGTTTTTTTGTTTGTTTGTTTAAACAACACAGCTACTTTCTACAGCTTGTATAAGTCCCTATCAGGTTATTGATGTAAGGGTAATCACCAGTAAAACCCAAGCAGAATTAGGGCAGCAGTTTGTTATTTTAAGAGTCCTGATGGTTGAAAAAGAATACAAAAGGTTTCTAAAAACAATTTCCAAAGCCTCAATTCATGCAGTAGGGTGTGAAGACCACCCAACTCAAGCACATCAAATGTATAATCTAACAGACCATGCAGGCAAACATTATGGGCCCTGGAAGAGCAAACAGCAACTCTGAAAGATTTTTAGCTACACATCTTCTTATTGGTTTTCTTGCCACAGACACTGAGCCTGCACCTTTGAGATCAGCCATGTCCTGTTTGCTCTGCCAATGGTAAGACACCGTCCACTGATAAGGAGATAAGGATGACTCTGCTGCTACAGATGCTCTGAGGTGCCTTCTTGAGTGCTGTCAGCTTTGAGTAACAATTCACACGCACAGTTTTGAAATAAATAAGACTTTAAATAAGCACACCTATGGTCTTGGTAGTTTTACTTCTTCTTCACCCATATTTCCATTGCTGTCCTAATCTGAGTTCCTGTTTAAGGCAAAGAAAACACCAGACAAGGCACAATGGAGACACAAGAATGTCCCTGATTTCAGTTATAGCCAAAGTAGAGCACCAGCTCCATTTTCATCCCCATTTACAATGTCCTTCATTCAAGTCCTGTGGTCCTTCCATGCCTAAATGCCACCAGAATGGTGCCAACAAGACAAAGCCTGGGTGAGCACAAGCCAGCAGTCACTACACGACAGCCCAAGCAGCCATGTGGATGCAGCTCCAGCACCCAGCACGACTTACAGGGTGCTAATCCTTCAGGAATCTCCCACAATTCCTCTCCTTGTGCACAAGGAAAGACAAGGTTTTGGCCTTTTATGCTGTAAAGGCATAATCACAAAGCTTATTTGATGCACTGCAAAAGAGGACAGGATGTGCTCCCAGGCATCTCACCCAGAATTCAAGTGAGGGTACAGTTGGTCAGGACACAGAATCCTGAAGGTCACTTCCAAGGGTACTGCTCATATTTAAGATGGGCACACTCAAGAGAAATGTAGCAACTGAGTAGCAATGGCTTGGATTATGCACAACAAATCTGTGTCCCAAAGAGTTTATCATCTAAAGGAGAGTATTTTCAATGCTGCTTGTGAGCATGTGTACCCTGAATGCACCCAACTGAAGGGTGTTATTTATTTATCTTTGTTTTTTATTAAATGAGTTAATTCATCTCCACCTGAACGTTTGCTTTCCTACAGAGTTATTAAACTGTCTGACTTTCAGGTGAATGCACAGTGAACAAAGGGCTGCTCCACTTTCACTTATCTAAATTCTGCCAGATCAATAAACACCCAAGCAGTGGAAACAATCTTTACAATTCACAATTAAGGCATCAAGTCTGACTGAAAGCAGCCACGCTGCCAGCAGCTGAAGGGAGAAACCAGAACAAAACCACCCCAGAGCACTCTGTACCTACAGCTCCAGTAACTGAGCACTTGCTTTCAGTTTCTTCCAACTCCAGCTCTGCCCACATGTGTAGATACACATTAAAGACAGAGGTACCTGCAGAAACAACGTGCTAGACAGAGCTGAGAAACGCTGCAAAACCAATCCTCAGCTGAGGTTTGCCAGAGCCTACCCAAGCCAAATCCACCTGCCATGCTGCCCCTGCAGAGCACATCACCCCCAGCTGATCCCAGCCTCCAGGAGCCCCAGGAATGAGGCTGGCTCACCCCTTCATTCCCAGGAATATGCTGGTCTCATCCTGCTACAGGAGCTGTGGGAGCACAGAGAGCAGCCACAGGCAGGAATATCTAATCCAGCACCCCAGGGAGAAGACAAGGGAGTATTTTGTTACTCACTCGGGTTCTACAAATGCAATACCAGATCCCCAGACAAGGAGCATGCCATCCATAATTAAACAGCAAATTCTGGCACCTACCAGTGACTTGTCCCCAGGAATATCCAGCTGCACACCACAACTGCTACCAAAGGACACAAATCATGGAAGTTCTGCTAACAAACAGTGACAAAGGTGTGAGAGAGCATCACCAGCTCTCTTTTCCCCCACATTTTCTTTTGCTGTACATCTAAATTAAACATAGAGGCCTCCTGACAGAAAAACAGAGGTCTGAAGTATCTAAAAAATCTCATGCAAGGAACACCAAGAGTTTAGAAAATCACACTAATACAGAAATTGGAACGTTTCCTTACAAATACAACCAAAACTTTCTGAGAGATCCCCAGCACCAGATTGCCTGTCCCCAGGGAACAGCAAAGTATGCAGATAATTAAGCTTACTTGAGTTTACAACTTGTAACCTTCATGTCATTTTATAGAAACAAACTACATTTAAGGGAGAAAAAAAAAGGAAGAAAATATTTACATTTTGACAACGTACAACTTGTTCACATGAGCGACCACCAAATAAGTTCCCATATGTTATCAGGAGGAGGTTTACAGTCTGATGTGACCCAGTGTACACATCCTAGACTTCCAAAGGATGGCTCACATCCCGCTGTCAGCACTCAACAGCCCCCAAACCCGTCTTTCACTTATGGTTATTCAGCTCCTCTGCAACTGTTTTCACTGAAGTATTTTTAGCATCCATCTTCAAAACACGAGTTTTGCCCTCTGGAAAGAAGCTAATTGCACCAGCAGCTTTCTTCCAGGCTGTCCCATTTCCGTCCTCTTTCCCAATCTCCTCCTGTTTCTTGAAGTCTTTCTTCCTCTATTTTTCCTAAGACTTGACATCCTTATTTCCAGTTGTGCTTAGCCAAGTTATCACCTTCACATTCCTCTATCCAGTGTCCTCACTTTCTCAACCTCATCTCCTTGTTTTCCTTCCCACTTTTGACTGATTCTTTCTCCATCACTGGTGTCACTCCACCACTACAAGCAGCTCCTGTTCCTTCTTCTTCCCTACAAGCAACATTCCCAGCAGACTTTTCCATGCCCATTTCCCCCACAAAACTGTCAAACTTGTAGACCACACCAGGAACTATGCAATCATGACAGGATCTTCACAATAAAACCTGGAAGCCCTCACTCTGCCTTAGTATTCCAAACAACCTGAAGGAAAGGGGTGGCAGGCAGCCTGTGATCCCAGCAACAGACACACAGGTTGTATGGAACCATGCCTGTGAAACTCCCCAAAGCTCTTTTTATTCCAGGTATCACAGCGTGGATGCAGGGAAGTCCACCACCAGCCTTATGAAAATGGAAATTAAAAGCACACAGAGCCCACGTCTCACGTTGGGTGGGGGCATCGACACAAGCCAGAGATATGAATATTTGTAGGGTATTTGTAGAACAACACCCTAAAATGATAAGGGCAAACGGCTCAGCATTTGTATTTTGTTCACAAGGAACAGTTTCAAACTTTTCTCTTTTAAGGACAGGGAACACATGACCTATTTCCACCCATACCCATCCATGGCCAGCCCACCTGCTGGCTCCCAATCCGTTATCCCAACTGCACAAGAGGGTGGGAATATCATCACTGCAACCTCCAACTCCAACAACTGACCACAGGCCAACTTCACACAGCTCCAACAGGTTTCCTTGGGACAACGCAGTGAAGGGGTATTTTTTGGTTAGGAAAGAAGCATTCCAAGCAACAAGTGTTCCCTAAGGAAGTCTCTCCAGTGATGGAGGTGACATACACCAACGGTATGTCCCACACAGCCAGATCACACCTGCACAGTGCCAGGAAAAGCAGGAACGGGGCAAACACTCATCCAGACTTCAATGTAAGCCTTCCAAAGGGATATTCCACACACCTGTGTCATTCCCAAAGCCACCTGCCCTCAGAGCGACCCGCTGGGACCCTCCATCACCGAGCACCGAGGCTGTGACTCCCGGCATCTCCTGTCACCTCACACCTCCCTCCACAGGTCGGAGTTAACCCCCAGGACCCCTCAGGGGATGGAGGACAGCAGTGACAGCCCTGGGTGACAGCTCACCAAAACCTCAACCCCCCAGAGCACCACCCCACAGGAGGTGACAGCCGGGGGAACAGACCCCAACTCTGGGCGGGGGTCAGAGCTGGGGATCCAGGGGTCTCCTCATGAGGGACAGACGCCAAGCCTCGGGCGGGGGTGTCACCACAGGGCCCGGCGCTCCACCGACACCACGGGGGAGGGACCAGGGATGTCACTAGCGGG
>JBBMKD010000054.1:6892796-6915530 GCA_037834095.1 Argya squamiceps | reverse complement strand
TCTGTTAGTAGAGGGAAGTTTATCTATCTTACCTCAGCAATATCTAGTTTAACTAAAGTCTTTAATTCTTAAAAATTCATGTCTCACCCTGGGAGCTGTGGGGCACACACAGCCCTGCAGGGGTTCATGGCCCCCCTCGTCCCTTCTCTTCCTGCAGGTGGTCCCGTGCCAGGCTTCAGTGCTGTCATGGCCAGTGACATCCCCCTGGGCGGGGGCCTCTCCAGCTCGGCTGCTCTGGAGGTGGCTACTTACACCTTCCTCCAGCAGCTCTGTCCTGGTAAGGCAGCAGCCCATCCTCGGCCTCAGCATCTGTTCCTAGTTGGGAGCTGAAATGAGGGGGTGCCCTTAGCTAGATCCCACAGCCCTTGGGAAAATGCTGCTGTGAGTGGGTAACATCTCCCTAGCCCGTGTGGTTCCTCTGGTTCATCCAGCCTGACCTGCCCAGAGCTCTAAAATTCATGGGGATTTTCTGGGGCTGGACAGAGGGATGAGATTAAGTTCCCTTGGGGGCATCCTCTCCCTACCCTAATGACCCCAAAAATCAAGATACCAGAAACACCAGTGTCAATTATCACATCCAGCTGGATCTGGGGGCCCAGGCTGGCATAGATGCTGTGCAGTGGTGCAGGAACAAGCACCTGCAGCTGCAAAAACCCATTCTGTGGGAAAATAACCCTTTACTTCCATGTTTGCTTCCCCTGCTCCCAAGCAAGGGACACAGTTGCAGGAGCTGCTAACCTGTGTGTCTCTGCTGTGGCACAGATGACGGGGATTTGGTGGCCAAGGCACTGGCATGCCAGAAGGCAGAGCACGTGTTTGCTGGGATGCCCTGTGGGATCATGGACCAGTTCATATCCGTGATGGGCCAGGAAGGCCACGCTCTGCTCATCGACTGCAGGTCAGGGCCGAGCTCTGGGCTCACTGTGCTGTGCTCACCTCCTTCAGCAGCTGGGGATCAGCTGGCCCTGTGGCCATGAGCTCAGGGCAGGAGTGCAGGGAGAGGTGAACCCTTGAACCCAGCCCAAAATCTCGTCATGGGGGCAGGGCAGCCTGCACTTCAGTTCCTCCTTTTCCTGATTCCTTCTCCTGGAACCTTTCTGCTACTTGCCTGGGCTGTCTTTCCTGCGGTCGTTAGGCTCTCTTATGGAACTAATAATTGAGAGGGAGTGAAACGCTTGAGTGAAACCCTAAACCACCTGGACTTTGCCTCTGTAGTTCAGGACCTGCCTGCCACGTGGGCTCACTGCGGTGTTTGAGAGCCGGGGCGGGCAGGGGGGCGGGCACACGGCTGAGCTCTCCCTGCAGGACCCTGGAGACCGTCCCTGTCCCGCTGACGGACGCCAGCCTGGCCGTGCTCATCACCAACTCCAACGTGCGGCACACGCTGACGGGCAGCGAGTACCCCACCCGCCGGCGGCACTGCCAGGAGGCGGCGGCGGCTCTCGGCAAGGCCAGCCTGAGGGATGTCACCCTGGCCGAGCTGGAAGGTGGGGACAGTCCCCTCTTCTCTGGCCTCTCCCTGGGGCATCGAGAGTTTGGTGTCCCAGCCTGAGGGATGTCACCCTGGCCGAGCTGGAAGGTGGGCACAGTCCCCTCCTCTTCCCTGGCCACTCCTTGGTGCATCAAGAGTTTGGTGTCCCAGCCTGAGGGATGCCACCCATGCTGAGCTGGAAGGTGGGGACAGTCCCCTCTTCTCTGGCCTCTCCTTGGGGCATCCAGGGCTTGGTGCCCCATGGGCTGAGAGCTGGGGCAGGCGGGTGGGTGCACGCCCTGTGATGGGAGTGTGAAGAAGCTTTGGCACAGGATGGTTGCAGGATGCACCCCCCACAGCATCCTGTGATGGATGTGTGATGATCCTGTGATTGAGGCTGTGCTGCAGGGACACAAATGTCTCTGCAGAGGGCAGGAGCCGGCTGGGGGATGAGGTGTTCCGGCGGGCCAGGCACGTCATCGGCGAGATAGCACGGACAGCACAGGCAGCACAGGCCCTGCAGAGCAGGGACTACAGAACGTTTGGGAGGCTGATGGTGGAGAGCCACAACTCCCTCAGGTGAGTGAGGATGACCCAGGATGCTGACAGCCCTTCTAGGCAGAGCTGGGCCAGCATCTGCAGCACCCAGCATGTGACTACACCACAAGCTGGAGCTGTCGGTGGTGCGGTGGTTGTGCCCAGGGGGCAGGGCAGGGCAGAGCACGGGTCTCCTCTCTCCAGGGATGATTATGAAGTGAGCTGCCCGGAGCTGGACGAGCTGGTGGCAGCAGCCCTGGAAGTGGATGGGGTTTATGGCAGCAGGATGACCGGGGGAGGCTTTGGAGGCTGCACGGTGACCCTGCTGGAGGCTGGGGCTGCAGAGAGAGCCCAGCAGCACATCCAGGTAGGTGGCAGAAAAGCCCCAGGAGACTCACTGAAAGATCCCAAGGGAACACTCAGGGGCACAGCACAAGGGACACTGTTGAACTGTCACTCCTGAGGCATTTGGGATTGGTGGAACTCATCCAGGGGTAGCCCTGAGTCTGTGGATGCCACTAAGCTCTTGCAGGCAGTTCAGCACTGTGCCAGTCACAGAGCCCTGCCCCAGGACCTCACTGCATTGAGAAAGGGAGTGAAAAGGTGCTGGGGGAGCTTGAGGAAGGCCAAATCCATCTACAGAGAAGTGATCTGAGCTGAGCTTGGGCACTGCTGAGCTGCACACTGGCAGTTACAGCCTGGGAAAGATCTCAGTGCCATCACTGAGTTCCCAAACTCAGCACCTTGGCATGCACAGGTAGCTGGAAATGCCAGCAGAATGGGGGTGTCAGGACATGGGGCCTGTGAACAAGGCAGAGCATCATTTGGCTGCTCTGTGAGATGATGGTGCACCCTGTAAATAGCTGGGGGAGGGGGAAAGAAGGTGCAGAGGAGGGTCTGAAATGAGGAGTTACAGTACAGTGAAGAGTGGAGGTAGAGTGAGTGTGGGGAACTGACCAGCAGGGCCTTTCCCCCACAGCTCTGGCATCCCTCAGCCCCAGAACCCCACCCTTGACTGCTCCTCTTGTTTTTCAGGAGAAATACAGTGGCACAGCCACCTTCTACCTCACCAAGCCCTCGGGAGGGGCAAAGGCTCTGCCTCTGTAGAGGAGTGACCACCTCACCTGGGAACCTTGGGCTGGAACTGCCTCCCCTCCCCAAGGCTGTCCCAAGGGGATCAGTTTGTCCGTCTACATTATTTGCCTAATAAAAGCAAAACATTTGCACAGTTGTTCTGTGCCCATGGGAGCCAAAATCACTTGGGACTGTTCCTCAGAGGATACTGGTTTAACTCCAGCTTGCACTGGTGTAAGGAGCCATTACCAGGGCTGCAGAGTCCAGGAGAGCTGAAGTCACAGGAGGGGATGTGGCAGAAATTCCTGCTTGGGAATCTGCCTCTGGCCCCTGCCCCACAGCTGCTGCAGATGGAAGATAGTGTAGGGGGGATTTTTTAGTTTACTTTAAAAAAAGCCCAACAATACAGAGACAGAATATAGAGAAAATATTTATTGAGTGCAAGAGGAAGCCATCTGATCAAAGACCTGCTCTGGATCCAGCTTGGAACGGCTGAAACAGCACCAGATCCAACAACCAGATGAAGTTAAAAAAGACAGGCCTGGGTTAGTGCATGTGCAATGGGGAAGGCCTGATTCCCTTAGAGAACAGGATCATCTTTGGTTAAAAAGCTTGGGAAAGTCCTTGTTTAGGCAGTTCTCAGTCTTTGACCCTGGACCACAAAGCCCAGGGAATGGGTCAGAGTCCTTGTGCAGGAGGAGAGAAAATCCCAACCCCAGGCACGACGGGAGCAGGCAGGAGGCAGCCTTAGGCCACTGGCACTTTCTCAGGAGAAATAAGTGCTTCTTGAAGGCACAGAAAAACCTCAGGGTTGGTGAAGGATCCCTTGAGCCAAGTTCAAAACTGACCCAACTCCATCTGCAGTTGTGGAGACTCCTGTGGACTTGATTCACCCACATCCATCTTTGGCTGAAAGATGTACAACCCTTCCCCCAGTGAAATAAAAAGCCTGAAGAGGAGAGGGAACTGTTGGTGCTGAGCTCTTCTTCAGAGTCCAAAAGAAAAAAGGAAACAAAAAAAAAAAGAAAACCACAAAAAAACGCCAAGGTTCACTGTGAGATCAAAGGAGGCTGGTGATGCTGCCAGGGGCCCAGGCAGCTGCTGTTTTGGTAGGAAAGTTCTAACCCAGAGCAGTGGCAGCTGCTCCTGCAGGCAGGCTCCTCACCTGCCCCCCTGCAGCTGGAACATGCCAGGAAAACCTTGCACTGCTCTGCAAGACAGGGAGCTTCCAGGGGTCCTGCCCAGCACTGGGACATGAAGCCCAGCAGGGGCTCAGCTCAGCCCAGCCCTGTGTGAGAGGAGCTGAAGCTGCAGCTCAAGGAGGCTCAGACTTGTGCCTGTTGTTCCCAGGCTTGCTCTTCCTTTGTGTTTACTGATGGATCACAGGTCCCTTTATGGATGCTGCTGGGCAAAAAGTCTTTTAGAAGATACCGAACATCCTCTGCCCCAAATCTCACTCTCCACATCAGCTGTGTAAGCAATCCCAGTGCAGTTCCCATCTTGGCTGCTGGGGCCATCCCTCTCCCTGCTATGGGAAGCTCCCAGCCCTTCTGTGTCCAGGTGCTCCAGCTGGGGACCTCTGCAGTGAGTGGATCTGGCCTCCTGCAGCCTTCTAGTGGAGTCTCTGGTGTTGAAGGATCCAAGGTCCAAAGCAGAGCCCACCAGCCTCATCACATGGTTCATGTGGCCTTTGGATCAAGCCCTTAACTCAATTCTTCCAGTTATTCATGTTTCCCAGCAGTCACAATCCCAGTGTAGCCTCCACATTCAGCATAGATCTCATCCACCTCCATTTGTTTATAAAATAATAAAATACATTTATATATATTTATATATATATACTATGAAAACTGTACAATATTGTATGCAAAAAAAAAAAAAATCAGAGGCCATCAAGTAATGCAACACAAATGAAAGGTTATTCTTTGCTATCGTGGTACCAAATGTCAGCAGCAAAGGACAGACACAAATAGGTGCAGTAAGAAAGCACAGGTTACCCCAAAACCCTACCTTGCAGCTCTCATAAAAACCCCCACACTGAACAAAACAGTCATCCCCAGTGGATAGGCGAGTTGCCAGAGAGCCTGGAGCAAAGATGGAAATGGTGACCCTCCATAAATCATGATTTTGACACCTAAGATCCTCTCAAAACTGAGGACCTGAAAATCAAATAAAATCATTCTGTTCCATTTACTTGGGAAGGCTGAAGCCGTGGGGACACCCCAGTTTGTGCCCTGAAGGCTGAGGTTACACACCCAGCTGTGCCAGAGCTCTGAGTGTGCTGGGCTCCAAAGGAGAAGTCCAGAGCCCGGAGTGCCACAGAGGGTCTGTGCCCATACCTGGATGAAGCACCCTTGAGATATTCCATAAAATCCTGGCAACCTGAATCCCAAAAGTCCTGCTGGTGCTGGGCTGCCCCAGGTCAGGCCTGGTAGAACTGCCTCTCCACCTGCTGGGTGAGGGTCCCGCTGGCCATCACGGTGCGGCTCACAAACTCCTGGGTCAGGGTGCTGCTGGAGCTCTCCACATGCTGGCTGCTCACCACCATCCCATCTGCAAGGGGAAGGCACCAACTGTGGGGTCACAGGGAACACGGGCTGCCCTGCCACTCCAGGCAGTTTGTTTTCCATCACAGAAAGTGCTGTTTAAGGACCTCTCCACACCAAGTGACTCAGTGCTTTGCTGTGTCAGTCAAGAGGATGGATCTCCTAACGGCTCCCAAACTCTCCGTGTTGCAGCATGAACCCATGAGCTCAAATGTGGCAACTACATTGATGAGAATAAAGATGTTTGTCCCACTGCTGTGTTTTTTCTGTTCTGAACAGATGGAACCTGCAGGAAGCATTCCTTCCAGCCCTTTCACCAGATTTGTTGCTTTCCTCTGGACACATTAAGGGACCTTCACACCCTTCTTGACTTGTGTGGGGCCACTGCACACAGTGCTCCAAGTGAGGCCACACCAACACTGAACACAATGGAATAATTTCCTTTTAAGACTGACTGGGTGTGCTGTGTTTGATGTACCCCAGGTTGGGGGTTGCCCTCTGAGCTGCCACAGCAATGCTGACTCCCTCTGAGCCTCCTGCTGGCCAACATCCCCAGATCCCCCTCTGCAGGACTGCTCTGCAACCACTCCTTTCCCACGGTATACTTGTGTATTAGCCTCTCTTTGGTCTGTGAATTTTCATCAGTGCTGAACAACTGAACTATATTCAACAGAAAGACAATTTTGGAAAGCGCACCTTTGATGGAAAAAAATCTCTGCTGATTTTACTCTATTCTGTCAAGTCCAGTATTAGCTGCAAGGAAGAGCTATGATTTGGTCCCTAGTGATAGTGCTGGAGGACTCCTGAATCCAGAATTCCCTCCAGGACTGGGCAGCACATGTGGAAATAACTGCAGCTCCTCCTGGGGCAAAGCAGGGACACAGTGTAGGAAAAGGGCTGACCCTCCTCCCCTGCCTTTGGCACTTGAGGTAAAAGCAGCCTCAGACCTTTGGACAAGCAGAATTACCCTTTGTTTTCTGGGGGTTGCAAAGCAACAATGAGCCCCTACCTGTGAAGTGGGGATCCAGAGAGGAATGGCTGATGCTGGTTTTGGTGGTATATTCAGTGGGGAATTTGTAAACTTCTCTCATGTACTGCTGTCCTCCAAACTGGGAGAAAGCACCTGGGGAGAAGGAAAAGGGACAAGTCAGTCAAGAAATAACAAAGAACTTCCCACTCCTCAACCCTGCACAGTGAGCACCAGCAATCTTAGGAATTTTCCCTTGCTGATATCAGAGCCAGGCTCAGGAGGAACTGGGAGGACTGGGAAAGTCTCACACCTGGGCAGTGAGAGGCTGCCTCCAGGTATTTGTACAAACTGGCAGAAGTTTCACCATAAGTTAAACACTGGCAGGTGTTCCCTCATTCAATGCACCAGGACTGGGGCAGTGTTCACCAGGCACAGCACTGCCTTCATGGAAAACTGCCTCAATGTCTTTCATGAAGCACAGAGCCACCACCAGAGCTGGAAAGTGACTGCAGCAGTTGTGTTCCCTGCTCTGAGAGGTTTCTCTCTGCACCTCCACAAAGACACGGTACTGTACCTCTGTCCTGAGATTCAATGGTGATGAGGCCTTCTCTCTCTGGCCCAAAGCCCTGGGTGGTGTTGGCTTGCACTTTGAACTTGTAGGGGACATTCTCACTCAGGTGGGGCACAGTCAGGGTGGTTTCCAGGTTGTCTCCTTCAACATAGATTGTCCTGGGCTCCCCTGATCCACAGACACAGAGTGGTGAAAACAGACCAGAGTGATGATCCCTCCAAACAAACTCCTTCCTGCTGCCTCAGCTTTTCCTGAGCTTTGTACAACCCACAGGCTGTAGGATTACATTCACTTCTACTAAGGGTTAAACAATCCCATTTCACTACAGTGGGGAACCTCAACAACCAACCTCCACAGGGTTTTGGCTGCAATAATCAACAGGTCCTTCCTTTCCCCACCACGTTTGTTACACCAGACCACTCAATGGCACAAAGTGCCAGGAGCCACCAGTTCCCAGGCCTGGAATCAGCCTCATGTCCCCACCTTGTCTGCACTGACGTAAGCAAACAACTCTTTTACTGGTCCCAGCCAAAATGCAGCAGATTGCTGCCTTAGCTGGAGGTACCTTGTGCTCTACACAAGGGACCTGTGCTGCCTTTGCCTGATACTGTACCTCCTCCATGCAGCATCTCACAGGTGATCCTGTAGCCCAGGATGGGCCCGTTGGGCTCACGGGGTCTCTCCCAGCTGAGGTGCAGAGAATCTGGGCTGAGGGCAGTGAAAACCAGTGGCCCAGGGGCACAGGGGGTGCTCAGGGTGAAGGGGGTACCTGCAAAGGCACAGGGGACACATCAGAATCACAGCAAAGGGAGCCTGGAAGAGATCTGCACAGAGCATTTATGGAATGAGCTGGAAGGTCTCAGCTCTCTGGACAAGTGTGAAGTGAATGTGAGGGGGAAGAAGATCCTGTTGAAAAAGGGGAGGAAGGAAAGGAGAGGTGAGGATGTGAAAGGAGAGAGAAAACAGCAGCCAGCACTACAGACAGCAGCACAGGCATCAGTGCCACCCCTCTGTCCCCAGCAGCCACCTCACCTGGCACGGGGCTGAGCGGGCTCTGCGGGTCCACCTGGGACTCGATGGTGATGACTCCTTCCCTCTCAGGGCCCCAGCCCTCCTCGCTCTGAGCCTTCACCTTGAAGATGTAGGAGTGGTTGGGCAGCAGGTCCTCCACCACCACTGAATTCTGGCTGGGGTTGGGGATGGTGATCCTGTGCACCTCTCCTGGGACACGCAGGGAAGGGGACGTCACATTGCAGGCACAAAGACAGAGCCACAACCTTCACCTAAAGTCTGTCTCAAACAAACTGCCTGCAAAAGCCATCCAAGGGCCCTCCTCAACTACCTCCATCACACCCAACAATGGGTGGCACAGGACAAGATGTCTTTCCAAAAAAGGCTTGGGAAAAACAACACCTTCTTGAAAACTCAAGGAGTTTCAGACAAAAGAATTATGTTTTCACTAATATTGCCCTGAGATTCATGTAAAAATAAGATATTTTCATTTCAATCCTTCTTCCAAGGATTGAAAACGTTGAATGCCTTGAAAAAAAATTTCAAGATGTTTGGGCTGATGGAGAGAATCAGTCAAAGGGGTTTTTTTTGGGGGAGGAGAGATGATTCTATAAGCAACTCCAGGAATTGCTCTCCTGCTAGGAGAAACAGGGAATGAAAGGGGTAGCTGCAACATTTCCTGCACAAAAAGAAGGCTACACAAGCAGCAGATTTAGGACCCTGAATCCCAGAATGCTTGAGCCAGGAAGACACCTCTGGGGATCATCTGGTCCAATCCCCCTTGCTCAGAGCAGGGTCATCCACAGCCAGAAGACCCAGAGCAGACTCTCCACCACCCAAAATTCCCACCAACCCCCCAGTGCCTGTCCACTGACCTCCATTGAGGAGCTGGTACTGCACACTGTAGCCCTGCACCTCCTTCTCACAGCGTGGCTCCTGCCAGCTCACCTTCAGGGACGTGGGGCCCAGGGCAGAGAACACCAGGCGGGTCGGGGTGTCAGGGATGCCCAGAGCCTTCCTGGAGTCTGAGGCAGAAAAGGGAACATCAGGCTGGGGATTTTGGGGATGGGGGTTAAGGGGGATGGGGGAGAGGAGGGGGTGGCACACACAAACATGGGATGGTCCTGATGCTTTGGGAAGCACGTGGTGAGATGTCACCTCTGCAAGCTGTCCTGTCATGAGGGGAGACTGGCTGGCTCTGCACAGCTACAGGGGTGTCCTACAGTCCCAAGGGTGCCAAGCTTGGGTGGGACATGTTAATATAAGCTTCATGCTTGTGTGGCAGAGAGCCCAGAGAAGCCTGGTGCTGGCTGTGACTGTCCTCACCCCTAAGCACCCTGTCCAGTCTGCTGGAAGCTTCATAGACTTCATCAGGTGTAAGTCAATTAAGACTGGCCCTAATCTACAGCTGAATCAGCCCTCCAGGCCCTGTTCATGTGGCCTGGGACCACATCTGGGTGCTCCTCAGCTCGTCCCACTGGGACTCAAGGCTCACAGAGAGCACAGCAGCCTCCCAGCAGTGAGGTGACACTCAGGGACTGAAGCCCCTCATTGACAAGGAGCTTGCAGAGGGACATCTCATAAGGAGCACATGCTCTCCCCAGGAGTTCTCCAAAGTCCTGTGGAGTGAGACTGATAAGAAGCAGCTCATTAGGAATGAAGAGAATGGGGACAATGGGTTGATCAGAGCACGGTGGCAGCAGTGGTGGTGAACAATCCAGGTGGGTTGAAACCCGCAATTCACCTGCAAATGGAAAGGTGATGTGATGGAGGCACAGGCTGGCTCGGAAGGAAGATCAGCACAGCAGACAGCAAGCCATGGAGAGGAGGTTTGGGGTGAGCAGTGGATGGCAGCAGCTCATGGATGGGCGGTGGCTGGGCTGTTATGGGATGTGTGGCTGGGAGGAAACACTGCACAAGCTGTACCTATGTACTTGCACATCCCTGTGGACCCATCAGTCATGTTTATAGAGTCCCGACAGCCAATGCTGGGGTAGTAACCCTTCACCTTTGCCCTGCTCCTGACACCCACGTCCCGGGGCTGGAGGAGTGTCCTCCCAGCATCTTCATGGATGGGAGGGAGGAGTGTCCCTGGGGAATCTACAGAAGCAGTGCAAGAAGAAAGAGAAAAACACCATTGGAGATTTCAGAGTAGCTTCAGCCCAGGCTCCTGCACAGGTGACTTTTTAAGGCTCGGGTTTGAAGAATCTTTAAACCATTTTCTGTCAGCACCAGCTGATTGACACATGTGGAGCTGAAAGGTAGCCACACTGCTGGATAGAGTGAGGAGAAGAGACTTGTACTCTCCCTGGAGTGCTTTGTGGTATGAGGATAAAGATGGAGCTCCCTTCCCTGATCAGCCTGCCTGTGAGAGGTGGGAACCCTTTCCAAACTGGTCTGGAAGCAGAGAGGCCTTACCAAAGCACCAAGACATCAACAGTGGGGACATGACCTTCTAGACCTGCAGTTCATAGGCCCCCTTAGCTGTAAGCACAGTCCTCACCCCACGAGGACTTTAGGGTGCAGGTCCAAAGACAGCCATGGGGATGGAAGGGAAGGAGAGGTCCCATCCCTGTGGTACTCACCATGCCCCATCAGCACTGTGGAGTAGTCTCTTGTCAGCGAGGAGCTGCCCATCACCCTGTGCTCCTGGTGCATGTGGGAGCTCAGCTGGTGGTAGCTGGTGTTGGCTGTCCTGGTCAGGGTGCCACTGGCACTGCCAGGGAAGGAGAAGTCCACCCGGCCATTCAGCAAGTGCTCTGTGGGAGAGGGCACACGGTGAGGGATGTGGCTGTGGACAAAGCTACTGCTCCACTTTCCATGGGGAGGAAGCAGGAGGCATCATGGTGCCCCCCTGCCTTGGCTGAATCCCAGGTTCAGCCACTCTAGAAGGTGATTCTGGAATGCTACATCTAGAACAAGCCACAAAACCCAACATGAGACACAGAAAGAGGTGAACAAAGACTTCTCCCTGCACCAGACACACCCATGGTGCCCAAGGTAACTCCAGACCTCGGCCTTGCTGGGGCACTGCCTTGTGGTTCTCGCCACATTCTCTCACATCTCCCCTTAGACGCACGCACTGGTTTATAATTTTGGATTTTAAAAGAAGGTGGAAGAAGGAAAATGGCCCTTTATGGAGGAGGTGTCTCCAGATCTCATTCTGGATCCCATCTCAGCTGGATCTGAAAAGCAAACTCCGCTCCGTTGTTGTGGTACTTGACAAACAAATCCCCATCCCCTCCCAGCAGGCCAGGAGAGATCAGCCACCTGTGAGATAGTGATTTCTGTTTAACAGTCCAGCAGATCTGCCCCAGAAGCTCTGGGCACTTAATTAAGGTGAAGAGCCGCCCTTGGAGGTGGCACTCAGCAGACATCATCTGAGTTTGCTCCTGCCTTGAAGGTCCAGCCTTTGGTAGAAGCAACTTGCTAGCAGGCTCCCAAGTCGGTGCCGAGATGGGGGTTACCTTGACACCCGTGTGAGCAGACACACCAGGACAAGGCTTTGAAGCAGATCACACCGACACGAGGGTGGGCACACAGGGGGAGGAGGCAGGGGACACAGAGGCCATCTGCCGGCTCCTCGGCACACAGCAGGACGAGACAGGACCCTCAGTGCTGTCCTTCACCTGCTCGGGGCAAGGGCGTCCCGCTCCTCCTCACAGTGCCCGGAGGCACAGCGCTGTCCTCCTCGGGGAGGAGCCCCTCGGTGTCCGAGGAGAGGCGGCTGCTGCCGGAGAGGCGGGGAATGGTTTCGGGCGGGAGCCTCCAGGTGATGCGGCGAAGGTCCAGGTCTTCCCCCAGCAACGGCACAAATTTCCACCTGGAGCCTTTTGGGACAAGGCAAGCACTGGTGTTGGCACGGTCTGCAGGGGTCAGGGTGGGCCACCCGCCACCTCCGTGCTGCTTGCTGGGGAGAGGAAGGGACAAGCACCAGTGGGGACGATTCACAGCCTGTTCACAGCCCGTGTTCCAAGTGTGAGCTGGGGAGTTCAGGTGGTGCAACCATCTGGTAGGTGCAGAATGGTGGGAGCGTGACACGCAGTGGGTCTCTCAACCTCTGGACTGTTTTCCAGCCCTGTGTCCGTCATGGCAAAAAGGTGAGAGTCAAAGTCCCACCACACGCCTGCCCCTGCATGAAGAGTCTGCAGCAATTGTCCTCTGCTCAGAGAGGTTTCATCATGCCTTGATGTGCACTCAGGGTGGTTGGACTCCTGATGTTCCTGTTTCCTTGCTCTCTGGAAAGACCAGGGACTCGCTCTTGGGTCCCAGGCCCTGGAGAACCCTCCAGAGAAGATCTTACAGATACATCTCATCATTTCACTTATGGCTCACATCCCAACGTAAGGCCAGGGATTCAGCTTCATTCAGAAAGTGAAAGGATGGAGGAAGAGAGGCCAGTGCCTTCTCAGCACTGCTGAGTTCCCTCCTGTTGGCTTGGCCTAGACCCCGAGCATCCAAGGGACTCAGAGGTCTGTGCCTTTGCCCGTGCTTGTTTGCTGATGTTAACACTCCTGGTCCAGCCAAATGGCAACATAAAGGGAAGATGAGCAGGGAGGGCCACGAAAAGCTCCTCTCCCACCCCACAGAGGGATTTCTCTTTGCCCCATGGCTACAACAAGGAGGCACTGGCCTTATTTACACTGTGACCAGCCAAGTGTTCCCGTGCATGCAGCTACTGAGCTTTGGAAAGGCTGATCTCCACCATCTCTGCAACCTGGATCTCCCCACCCCTGAGAGATGGAGAGGAGCTGCGATGCTCATTTCTGAAAGCTGCTGTTAAGGAAAATGAATGTTAGAAATGACTTTTTCAAACTCAGAGACACGAACCTGAATCATCAGAGACACTGGGCCTCTTGCTGCCAGCTGGAGAGCGGAGCACATCTGCACTGTACATCAGGTAACTGTCATAGTCCTCACCTCCCTCTGCATCGATGATAGGGACATCAGGGATGATGGGGACTGAGGGAGAGGTGGAAAGTACCATTAGACAACCAGCAAAAAAACCACACAAGCAGCAAAAAACTGCACAATGCTCAGGCTTGGCCCTCAGCCTTTCCAGGACGACGGGAGCAGCCAAAAAAACAGGAGGTGGGGAAGCAGCTGGGGTGACGGGGAGCTCCCCCCAGCACTGCTCCTGTCCCTCTGCCCTCTCCCCAGGCTGGCACTCACTGGACATGGGGCGCTTGGGCTGCGTGGCGAGGTTGATGGTGGCTTCTCTCTGGGGCCCCCAGCCCGCGCCGTTGCGGGCCTTCACCGTGTAGCGGTAGGGCTGCGACTCCCGCAGGTTCTCGATCAGCACCGAGCGCTTCTTGGGCTCCTCAACTAGCACCTTCTTCACGGGCCCGATGGGCACTGCAAGGCATGGGCACTCCTGTCACCCCCCAGGGTGTTGTGTCACCCCCTGACCCCACAACAGCCCACACTTTGGGGTCAGGATACAGCCTGGCTCCGGGAAAAAGTGCAGCAGCTCTCTGGGCTGCTAACAACAAGCAGCATCATCTCAGGGGAATTCCCAAATGTAATGCTGAAGTCAACCTCCAGGAGAAGTCTTTTGTTGCTGGTATGTCACAAATAACAACTTCCTAGCACCCCACCCCTTTATCTAGACCTACAAACTAAGTTTTTGAGATGAAAAACAACATAAAACACTATGGAAGTGAATGGGAACAGAGTTTTCCGGAATTTGTACGGTTAATTTTTTATGGCAATTTTTCTATGCTCTTTCCACCAAGAAGCGACCCGTTCATATCCCAGTTCTCAAAAGAAACATGCCTAGAGTTGTTCTGGCTCTGCTGCTGTGGTTTGAGACTGGCCCAGCCTGCAGAAAATGACCTCCAGCCCCTCAGCCTGGTTGGACTATCCCATCCAAAAATGAGCTCTTACTGTTGTCGTCATTGACAAGGCCATAACTGACTTCGTAGGCCGTGATCACCCCGTTGGTTTCTGCAGGCTCACCCCAGCTCAGCTGGGTCACGGTGGAAGACACAACATTGAAGGCCAAGCGCCCGGGCTCGCTGGGCACTGGGAAAGCAAAAACAAAGAGTTCCCATCACTGCCAGTCAGGACCCAGTGGGTGCCCAGAGCTCCCGAGATCATCACAGGGTTGCAGTGGGAGACACTCAGGGCTTGACCCCACAACCACCAGAAGCTCAGGGCTGGAGCCCTGACCCCCATGCTGGGTGCAGAGGTACAAATCTGCTCCCACGTGGAAGGAAGGAAGGTGTGGGGTCACTCACCCTCCTCCAGCGTGCGGCAGCGGATGATGTCTGAGTATGTCCCTTCTCCCATGGCATTGTAGGCACAGACTTGCATCTCATAGTCGCAGAAGGGGTAAAGGTTTGTCAGCTCTGCTGATGGGGTTTTGACATCAATGAGATGGGCTTCTGACTCAGGGTCTCCCTGGATCCAGTATTTCACCTGGCAAAGCAAGTGCAAGCCGTGATTCCTTCAGATCCTCACATAATATGTGGGAAATTCCTGGTCTGTTACTAAATCGGCTCTGGGAATGGTGTTGTGCCATCCCTCTGAAATGGGAGGCCAGGACAGTCTGGGCACTTCAGCATAAGTGATGGAACTGGAGAGGAAGCCACCAGGAATCCTTCTTGCATATCCCTCATCCACCCAGCAATGGTCCCTCAAGGATGGAGGGGAGCAGAAGGGGTGAACTTGCTCCCTCTTTTGGGTGTGTACTTGGACCCCTTCGGTTCAAATGTCTGTGGGAAACTCCTGCAGGAGGGGACCCACACTCTTCCCTGGGATCCACTCACCCCTTACCTTGTACCCCAGGGGTTTTCCCGGTGGAGGAAACCAGTTGAAGCTGATTTCCCTGGAGCTGAGGGCATGGGCATTGGGGTTAAGTGGTGCACTCAGGCGGCCTTTGGGGGATTGGGGCACCTGGCCCAGGCCAGTCATCGAGGGGACACCATCCACCAGCTCTGTAGATAAGAAAGTTTACATTAGTGCCAGTCCTCCCCCTTGGATGAAAAAGGAAGGAAGTGTGCCTCTCTCAGCATTGCCCTGCCATACTGTGATAAATACATTATTTATGTTATTGACCCACTTGATGACAGTTTTGCTTGTCCAGCCACAGGAACTACCACACACCATTAATAGCAAGTGCTACCTCTCCCTTATTTTTATGACTTTTCATTCAAATTCCCAAGGAAAAGGAATTAATTTCTATTCCATTTCCTTTACCGAGGGAGACGATGCATCTTCTCCCCACCCACTGACTATTCCCACTCGTGCCTCTAGAGGGGGACCCAAATCTACCAGTCAGAGCCGGAGGAAGCTCGCCACGGCTTTCAGGGCAAGGCTGGAACTCTGTGCACTGCATCGGGGTGGGCTGGTCTGGGGAGGAGGTCCCACAGCCCCCGCAGCCACTGTCACTGCCCGGCTGGCAGCCCCTACCTGGGTCGGCAATGGTCACCGTGGTCTGGGGGTAGCGGCCAATCTTGGCGCCGTACTTGGGGTGGAGGAGGTCGATGGCAAATTGCTTGAGCTGGCAGTTGTTGAGGAGGGTGTCTATCTCTGTCAGCTCCAGCAAGGGCACCTGCACCTCCTTTCGGGTCTCCCCAGGCTGGAAGACCAGTTCACCCTCTGTGAATTTGTAGTCCTGGAGGAGAAGGGAGAGGTGTGTTCAGGGTGAGGCTGGATGGGGCTCTAGGCAACCTGGTCTTGTGGAAGGTGCCCCTACCCACGGCAGGGGGTTGGAATGAGATGATCTGTAAGGTCCCTTCCAACCCAAACTGTTCTGTGATTACAGCCTGAAGTATCCATGAGGAGACTCCCAAAGAGCTTCCCCTCACCTCCCAGTCAATCCTCATTTGCCTCCCAGTGCCCACAGCTCCAGGGGCAGCTGGTACCCTCTGCCTCAGGCACAGGCATCCTCTCAGGTCCTCCCTCCCCGACGGAGCAAGGGATGGAGAAGAACGTTTACCCTTGTGCTGACAGCAAGCCTTGGGCCCCCCTCTGTCCCACCCACATCCTGACAACCCCTCTTCTGCCACCCCAGGGTTGTCCTTTTCCCAACCCTACACTGCCACTCCTTCCTGCCTGCCCAGGCCAGGAGCAGCAGCCTTACCCTGCCCTCCTTGGCAGTGAGATCCCGGGTCCTGTAGGTGACCTGGGATTTCCCGTTGTCGATGATCTCCCGAAGCACAGGGATCTTGGCCAGCTTATCAAAGCGGCTGTGGGAATAGGCTGGCTGCAGGAAGGTGATGAGGCTGCTGGCTGCAAGGGGCAGGAGAGAAGGAGTGTGTAGAGAAAATACATGAAGAACTGCATCCCAAACACTCAGGTGTCCTCCCTGAACACAGCTCCAGTCACTCACGGGTGTGAACTGTGCATGAAGTATCATTGCAGGGCTGGAGATTTCCCCACTTCCCATTTGTGCTCCCTGCTCATAACAGCCAGGTGGGAAGCAGAGGGAAAGTGCTGGGGACATCAGCACAATAACATCAAAGAGGTTCTGCTTCACGCCAGCACTCAATGAACTGGAGCAGCAGAGGAATGTGGTCAGCCCATAATCTGTCATGGAGTTGGCAGCATCTAAACTTGTGATGGTCAAATGTTTCTGTCAGCAGGGAAAACTGCCTCCTTTGGAGGCATTAAAGGATGCTCCAGTTTAGACTCAGGTAATTCAGAAAGGAGTCACCAAGTGTCTGCTCTGTGGCCCGGGGGTGCTCAGATATGCAGACTGTACCTTACAAACCACATCAGTCTGGACACAGGACACTCAGACACCAACTCCTTCACACAGTCCCAGCCCTTCACCTTGTTCTTTGATGATGGTGATGTTGACAACCCTGCGCCCAATCTTTGCGATGCCGTGGGGGACCTCAATGGCCTCCACCTGCAGCTGCTTCTCATCATCATCATCGTCCCTGATGAAGAGCGGGACACGGACGTCCACCAGCTCCACAGCCTCTTGGAACTCCACCATTCCCTGAGCATCTGGGGGAAAGGACAAGGGTGAGAGGTGGGAAATAACCCCCTGTACCCAGGCAGGAGCCAGCTCTGGGCTCTGCTCCCTACCTTGGTCTGAGGTCACAGTGTAATAACCCGGTGCAACCTTCAGCTCATTAAAATTCTCGTGGGAAACGTGTTTCTCCACCACTTTGATGATGTCTGGCTTGGCTGAATAAGGGGCAGTGAGCACTGTGTCCACAATGGTGTGATCCTGCCTGGGAAGAGGGAAGGGAAAAGCAGGTGCTGAGATCAGGGTAACTGTGGCAATTTCAGGCACATGAAGAACGAGGCAGGCACAGCAGGTCAAGGGAAAGCTTTTCTATTTTAATTATTTGGCTTCAATATTTATATACATTTGTACAGAGGTTAGTTAAGAGATTGGTTACACAGGTTGCTATCTCTTCGTCCTGGATGGTGAACATCACCATCAATCATATTTCTCCTCCCAGAGCAGAAATATGTAAACAATAAATAATGTCTAAAAATATACATTGTTTTGTTGAAGCTGCGTGAGAATCTGCACTGCAAGATTTCAAACACTTGCAAGCAAGAAAACTGAAAGCAACAGGCAACTCATCTCACACAGCAGCTGGGGGGCCAGTGAGTGTGTGGGACACTCAGTCACCCCACACGTGTGTGTACAAAAGAGGGAGATGCTGCAGAGACCTGCAAATTCCTCTTACCTTTTCCCAGAATTGGGCTGTAACCTGGGGGAATAAAAAAAAAACCAAAACCCAAATCAGAGTGACTAAAACCCTCAGAGAGACAAAGCTCTGTGTGAATCACAGCCCTGTGCAGGTCTGAGCTGCAGCACCGCCCTGCGGGTGCCAACCCATCCCACAGAACCCCAGCACAAGTTCCCTCCTGCCCAGCTGCTCCCTCCTGCCCTGGGTTTCCCAATGCACCAAGGAATGTGCCCACAGGGGAGATCACATCTGGATCAGGCTGTGGGGAGGAGATACCACTCCCTGTTCAGCACTGGCATCCCCAAATTCCTCCCAGCCTGCACCAGGCACTCCTAAGTTTGCATCAGGCTGAAACTTTTGAAGGCAGTGGGAATTCTCCCACTGAGCACCATGAGACCAGGATTTGCTCCTACTGCTCCAAAGCCAGACTCAGCTGAGATCTCCTCCACAGCTGGGTTGGCTCTGCTCTGCAGCCCTGGGTGGGTGAAGCACCATGCCAGGCTTGTGTCACAGACCACAACTCCCTCCCAGCATTGCAGATTTCTTACCCCAGCCCTCTGGTCCACCCCATCATCAGCAGTGCCCTGGGGGAACCCTGCCCTGCAGGAGTCTCTCCCCGACTGACTCACCTGAACTTGGTCTGCTGGACCTTGTGGCAGCCTGGAATGTGCTTGAAAACCTCATTCAGCTGCAAGGAGCAAGAGGGACTTTCACAGTGTATCCCTCACTGAATAGGGATGTGCTCAGCGAGCAGATGCTGCTGCCACAAAACACAGGAGCCCTCTGACCACCCGGGCCCTCCTCCCTCTCCTTCCCACACTATTTCTTCCTAGGACATGGCTGCAAACTGAAACCAAACAGGAGCTCCAGATTACATGCCCCAAAGCAAACCCGAAATCTCAACGAGATGCTTTGCTAATTCGTACAATTGCCACCTTAAAAAATTGTGCTTTCTCACAAAGGAAGAAAAACTGCTCCTTCCTTTCAGGTTCCCAGGGAAGGGGCACTGCCCAGCCTCCTGTATGGCTGTCCCCAAGGCCACCCCGAGCCCCCCTGGTCCCCAGGCTCCTACATTCTCCTCCACTTCCTTGCGAAGCTGCTCGCACTCCCGGGTGTCCGGTTTCACCAGGTTCTGCGTGAAAAGCCGGGCCAGCCTCAGAGACAGCCCGTAGGGAACTGCAAAGAGAAATCCCCAAATTAAACCCCGCCCTTTTTGGTCAAGAGAAATAACCCACCCAGAAGCAGGAAGCACGGGGACACTCACTGAGCTCCTTGGGGTTGGTGGCAGCGGGGGAGGTGACACCCTGCTTGTGGACGTTGTTGTGGATCTTCCAGCGGACCGTGTCCCGACCCTTGAGGGAGCCGCTGCGCACCAGCGGCGTGTCCAGGTGGTCGGAGGACATGAGGCTGTGCCGCAGCATGTAGTGGTCCTCCTTGAAGCCGACGGTGCGACCTGCAGAGCCAGGGGTGGGGTCAGAGCCTGGGCACACCGGGACAACGCCAGCCGTCAGCTTCCCACCCCCAGAGAGTCTGTTCTTGGGGGATGTTTAGGGTTTCCACCATGCTGAGGGTGTTGGGATGTCAGGAGGGGAGTGGGATGGAGGGAGCAAGACGTGTTCATGTCACATCTCACCAGCTAAGCTTTACAAGGGCAGGGAGAGCCAGCAGGGCATCCTAGGGTGTGGGGCAGGCAAGGAAAAGTGGACCAGCAGCTCCAGGACTCCTTGGCTCAGGCTCTGTGCTAGGAGCTTTCTCCCTGATCCACCTCTCAGCTCAGAGAGGAAGGATGCTCATCCCAGCACACCCCCAAACCCAGGAAGGCAGTGCCCCCCACAGAGCCCTTCCCCCAGGACCAAGGGCTGGTACCTCGTGCACAGCAGGGCAGCAGGGCCAGGCAAGCCTAGAAAACAAACGGCCAGAGACACAATCACTTTGTGGCCAAGGACAAAACCCCTCCAAGTCTCCATCAGGGAGGATCCACATCAGCAGGGATGCGTGGGCAGTGGGTGGATGGGGCTCTCAAGCTGATTTCAGCCAGATGAGGGAAATAGGGCTCAAATTTCATCATCCACTCATGTCCACAACAGCAGAGGGTTGGATACTGCAGGGACATCCCCTGCCAACCTGGCCGTGCTGGAGGCTGGGTGGATTCTGGAAATTTGTCTTGTTTTTGGCTATATCTGGTTCTCTCCCTGGGCTGGGGAAGCCAGCTGAGACACTCACCTTGCAGCAGGCACAGAACTTCCAGCAGAGCAAGAGCAGCAGCCCCAGGAGCAGGATGAGGAAGATGAGCAGTGGGATGAGCCAGAGGAAGCTCCCAGGTGGGCACTCTGCAAGTGACAGACACATCAGCCCCGGGTGGGGTGTGCAGGGAGGGGGCAGGGAGGCAGGGACAGAGGGGAAAGGCTGGATCACAGCTCTCTGAGTGATGCAGCAGCCCAGTTAACCTTGGCAATGCCTCACAATGAGAAATGCTGTTCAGGGAGGGCTATCACAGCTCTGCTCACACCCAGCCATACCAAAGAGCTGTGCAGCAATCCCTGCCCACAGCAGTGGGGGAAAGGTTCTGATCTCTAAAGGTCTCCCTGAGGGTGCCACACTCCACCCCTTGCAGTTCATGTGACAGACAGTGTCACCCACCCGTGTCACACAGCAAAGTGGGCAGGGAGGTGCTGCCAGCAGCTGATCCTGCCCAGCAAAGGGACAAAGCAGGGATTGGAGGCAGCGTGGAGTTTGTCACTCTGATCCAGATCCCAGGCTGGACATCCCCTGCTCCTCCCACCTCCCTGCTCACCTTTATTCTTCTGCACACGGACAGTGGTGTTGGGGAGGACACTGGGGTCTCCCTCCAGGGTGTAGTGGTAGGTGCAGTCATCATCCTCATCCTGGAAGGAGCAGTACTCACCAGCCTCCTCTGTGGGGAGAGGGGACACGGTTGTGGAGTCACCAGGGCCAGGAAAGACTTGGGGAGCAGCCCTGTGTGCACACACACACACAGAGCAGGGCACACAGGAGACACCACACAGCTCTGCCTCTCATGTTACCTTTCTTCAGCTCCTCCACCATCTGGATCTGGAGGTGGCAGGAGCTGCAGTTCCCTTTGAGGTTGCCTGCCCCCCAGGTCTGGCAGCGCACACAGTCCCGGATGCTCTCACACACAGCCTGGAAGCCCTGGGCAGAGGAGGGGTGGGATGGTCAGGGACACCCCCAGGAGCCAGGGAGGACACAGCCTCTGAAAGGCAGAGCTGGAGAGGCAGCTCCTCATGCCAGAGTCAGGGCAAGGTCCAGGTCAAAGAGAGAAGTCACTGAGAGCAAGCAGCTAATAAAGGATTTATAAGCCCAGTTGGTTCCAAAATATTTTACACCAACAGCCAGCATTGGGGCAGCAATTAGATCTTCTCCAAGGGTTTCAGTGGCCTTTCCAAAACAGGATCAAGCCAGCTTTCTTTCTCCATTCCCACTGTGGGATTAACCCACATTTGTCAAAGAGGAAATCAAATGTGTTGAAGACCAGGTTGGGTGGGGCCCTGAGCAACCTGATCTGTGGAAGGTGTCCCTGCCCGTGGCAGGGGAGTTGGAATGAGGTAAATTTTAAAGTCCCTTCCAACCCAAACCGGTATGAGACTATGAAATGAGTTTTTTCCCCGCCTTGAGGCAAATCAGAACAAGCCACAAGCTGAGCCTCAAACCTCTATCCATTAACAGGGTGCAGATAAACACAGACAGACTCTCAATAGCTGCTGCTGGAGAACAGGAGGGGGAAGAAAGCCTGTGGCTACAAAGCAGCTCCCATGCCAAGCCCCTTCCTGGCCACAGGACAGGTGAGACAAACCCTCGCTTAGGATTTTATTCCTGACTGAGATGTGCCTTCATCTCTGCTTTGCCTTTCTTCCCTGGAGGCTCTGCATGGGAATAAATGACAAACCCAGAGGGACTCACCAGGGAGTAGCTGATTTCACAGGTGGAGCTGGTGTACAGCGAAGCCATGTCACAGATGCACCTGCCACACTCACACCTCCCGTGGTTATTGCAAATGCCCTGGGAGAGAGGAGGTGACAGCCTGAGAGCAGCACTGGGAGCCAGCAAGACACCTCAGCGACCCAGAGACTCCAACACTGGGGCCACTCGCTGCAGCCCTGCCCGGAGCAGGGTTCCCTGGGGAGGTGGGGCAGGACCTACCCCTCGGCTGTCGATGCAGGTGTCATTGCTGGTGGGACATTCACAGCCCGGGCCCGCCCAGCCGCTCTCACACACGCAGGCGCCCCTGGAGCAGCGGCCACGATCTGGGTGGGGTGAGAGCAGGGATTGATTACCTGGGTCCCAGCCCTGGTGCCGTTCCCCCAGCCCTGGTGCCGTTCCCCCAGCCCTGTCTGTGGTTCTTTGGGGCTGCAAACAGACTCCACAGCATCCTCCCTGCATGTCTGCAGAGTCCCTGCAGCCCATCACTGGTCACTCATCCCCCCGTGCCAGTGCCAGCAGAGCAGAACACCCTGTGTGTGCCCCCCCCAGACCCGGCACATCCCCCAGCTGGGGGGCTCGGGGTGGGTCTCTCACCGTTGCAGAGGAAGCCGGAGGTGCGCGGGCACTGCAGGACGTCGAACTCGCAGAAGGCGCCGTCGAAGCGCGGGGTTTGCTCCTCGGAGTAGCACTGGCACTTCCCGCACAGGCACTCGCCCCGGCCCGAGCACGGCTCCACATCCCCGGGGCGGATGCAGGCTTCGTTGTTGGGGGATGACGCCGGGGAGCAGTCACACGTGTCCCCTCGCCTGGGGACAGAGACGGTGCTGAGAGAGGCAGGAGCAGAGCGCAGCATAGCAGGGTGCCCGGGGCATGAAGGTGTGTCACTGTGGGTCCCCAGACTCAGCAAGGTGCCCGGGGCATGAAGGTGTGTCACT
>JBBMKD010000054.1:6862658-6888506 GCA_037834095.1 Argya squamiceps | reverse complement strand
GCTGGGAATTGATTTGGGCTGGGAGCCTTGTGCCTCTCTGCTGAGCCAGCCTTGTAACGTGTGTGGCTGTGTGAGCTGGAACTGCCCCCTGAGCAGTTCTCAAGCAGTTTCTGTACTGGAGAGGTTGACTGGGATCTAGAAGGGCCCTGGCTGCACTCCCAAAAAAACCACAGTTACAGACTCCATCTCCAGTGTGGGTGCAGTGAGGAGGAGGCAAGGAGCAGGGAGATGTGTGGGAAGCACAAAGGCAGGGATGAGTACCCTCCTGCCCCCATGTACTGTCTAACAGCCTCCCCCACATCCACTCGTGTCCAGCCAGGCACCTCCCCCACAGGGATGGGAGTGTTTTTCTTACATCTGCTTTGCCTGCAAAGTCACCCCAGCCTGTATCAGGACCAGTGGCCCACAGCTCCACCAGCTGGCGAAGGCATTGCTTTTGAGCAGACCCTACATAAACAGCCATCTGGGCTTTGTGTTTTTCCTGCTGAGGAGCCTCGAGAAGGATGAAGGACATGAAAAACCCCTCAGGAGAGGCTGGGCACGGGCTGTGTCCCCAGCACACACCTGCTTTGTCTCCATCAGTCCCCGGGTGTAGACGATGTTGGCCTCGCCGCAGCCCGAGCGCAGCAGGTTCTCCCGCAGGTCACAGCGCGGCTCCTCAAAGCTCTGCCAGGGAGCAACAGCAGCATAAGAGCCACAGAAAGCACCAGATCCACTGAGAAAGGGGGAAACACACAGGGCAGGAAGGAGGATCCTGTGCCTACAACATTTTGAGCCTATGGGAGCAGGGGTGGGGCAGAGAGATGTGGACGAGTCCTGCACAGAATCACCAGTTCTGTGACCACCAGTGAGTTACTGGGTTGTGTGGGATAAAACTCTGCCCCCATCCCTTGCACACTCTGTTTCTGGTGCACTGACATTTTCTGATAAACCCCTGTATTGCTGCAGTTCTGCCCTGGGCCCCCCTCCCTCCCCATTTTCCACACCAAAAGGAAATCCACATTGCAGCCTTTCCTATCCAGAAGAGAAGCTGGATCCAGAAGCTGCCCCTTGCTCTTGTGTCCCTCTCCCAGTGAGGGTGGTGGGATCAGCAGGGTGGGAAGTGGAGCCCCAGGCTGCCCTGCAGGGTCTCACCTGGTCAGTGCAGAAGGAGCAGTCCTTATCCACCCGGATGCACTCAGTGCAGCTTTTGGCCCGGGACAGCACACAGCGGTTGCCTGCCAGGAGAGATCAGGGGTGGGGAAAACAAAGTGAGCTGTGGGAGGGTGTGAAAACAGCTGAGCCCATGGAGAGATGGAGGTTTTGCCTGGTTAGTGGAAAATGGCTGCAAAACAGCAGCGGGGCAGCAGGGAGGGTCCCCAAAAGCTGGGGAGGTGGAAAACAGCAGGAAAAGCACACAGCAGGTGTTCTCCACATGAGCACTGGTGTTTCTGGAGCCCAGGACAGGTAGACACAGTACCCCAGGGGAGGTGGCAGACAGATCTACCACAGCTCCACTCACTTTTGCTCCATTGGCAGAGGCTGGTGGTGCAGAGCAGGGACATGAGGAGCAGGCTGGCACATGCCCGTGGCAGCACATTCATCCTCTTCCTCCTGAAACAAAGGAATTGCCAAAATTGCAGAGAGCCAAGGGATGGAAATGGACCTGGATATGACCAGGGCAGCCCCCACAGAGCCCCTTCCCAGCCCTGCCAGGATGGGACAGCCCTCACATCCTGGGAAGGCTGAGGCTGGAAGCAATTGCTGAGCTCTGCAAGGCAGGGCACAAAAGCAAAGCCAAGGATGGTTTGTCCTCTGCTCAGGCATCTGCAAGAAGCTCAAAATTCCCAGCAATGCCACCCCTGTGCCTGGAGCTGGGGTGCCAGCTCTACATCAGGGGTTGGTGCAGGCAGCTGGAGCACAGGAGGCTCCCAAACAGAGCCCAGCACTATCCACACGTGTGAGCACTGACCAGGCCAAGATATTGCTTTTCCTGGCTGGTTAGGAAAAAAAAAAAGGAGGAAAACAAAGTGACTGTCCACATCTCTCCCCAAAAGCAACAATGACCCCTCCCTTCAGCTATTTCCTATCACACTAAGAGTTTCCAGGATGGTCAAGCCAACAATAAAGAGAGGGTGAGGCCTTGGGAAATGCCAGGCTTGGAGTTTTGGAGCTGTTGAATGAATTCAGGGTTCTGAGAGCCTGGCAGCTCCCTGTTGTCCTGTCCAGGGCAGCAGGACCCCTTGAGGGACACAGAGGTCAAATCCTAAACAGAGTGAACCATTCTCCCTGCACCACATGTGACTGAGAAAACTCAATGCCATCCAGAAGTCAGCATTTGGATGTGGTAAACACAAAAGGCACAAAGCTGGATCTCTAGATCTGCAGCTGCTGTGCCAGAGGTTCATCCTTGCACCCAGCAGGGCAAGTGAGAGCAGTCCAGGAAGAAACAACAGCGTAAAGATATCATTAAAGCATTTCTTTCCTGTAAGATGGAATTGAAATATATATGGAATATATATTATTGAAATATAAAATGTGAATGAACTGTCTTGTATCTTACTGTGTCAGCACTGACTCTAAAATGAAAATAATATGAAAACCACTTAAAACAGGGAAAGGAAATAGGAATAGTTGTTATGTGCAGTAACAAATGTCCAAGTTCCCTGAGGGACATGCAGCACACAGAGCAGTCACCTGGAGACTCAGCTACTCACAGCCTGGCCTGGGCTGCAGGGCAACCCCTGGAAAAACCCAGCTTGGTCTCAACAGCACCAGATCACACTTGGCCACTTGCAGCCAGGGGAATACATTGAATGCAGCAATTGTTGTGACATGGGGCTCAATCAGCCCAACAACACCACCACAGGACACCTCCCTTGGTGGCTGCACTTGGCTCCATGTGAGAGTCACTGGGTACACAGGCAGCAACTGACAGGACATTGGTATCTCATCCATCCTGTCAGCTGTGCCCAGAGGGATTTATCACAGTCATCACTGCCCAGTGGCTCAAACGTGAGAAACACGGGAGCCTCAGGGCAGCATCTCTGCAGGGAAACCCTGGGAAGCTTTGCCGTTCCCCAGGAGCTGTGGCCAATGTGCTGTTTTGCCAGTGAGCTGCTTTTCTTATGGGTAAAAGGAACCAGGTGACCAAGGGAGCTCCTCTGCTTCCCTCCCTGCCACACTGACTGTCCCCAGTTGGGCCCTTTGCAGGTTTGGCTTCGGGTGGTCCCTGTCCCCCCAGGTCCTGTTGCAGTGCTGGCTGTGAGGCCAACGTTCCTCATCCAGGGCATGGCTGTGACCTCCTTCAGTGACAGTCCTCACACCAGCACCCAAATATTGTGTCCCTTGCAACTGACACAGGTAGATTTTGAAGCCAGGAAAATCCCTTTTTTCCCTTGCTCTGCCCCAGCCCAGAACAGTGCTGTGGAGATGTGGGGAGGTGCCAGCTAGAGATGGGATGAAAGGGTAGGGAAGAAACCCTTAGAGCCTGTGGAAGGAAAACACAGTTGAAAACATCACCTGAACACTCAGCAAATCCCATCTCCCACCATGACATGGGTCACAAGGAAAGGACTGAGTATGGGACCAGACTGCTCAGCTCACAAGGACTTAATTCCTCTTCCTTGAATCACCAGTTAGGAAAAAGTCACCAAGGAACGGATGGACACACCCTGGGCCTCGGGCACGTAAACTGCCATCATGTCTTTTCAAGTGCTGAGATAAAGGGCCATAAAATCCTGCTCAATATTAACGTTCAGTTGCCCTGTGAGCCACCAACCTTCAAGGATTTTGCTGGGCAGATGCCAGCAGGCTCTGTGCTGGTGGCACAGAGCATGACCACTGCAGGAATGCAGCCTGCAATATTTGTGCAAAAATACAGGAGTGGCCACCCCTCACTTTCAGAGGTGTCCTCTGGAAGGGAAAACACCACTTTCACTTCAGGAAAGCTGCAGGATTTGGTAGGGTTTTCATGACAACAACAACAACAAATCTGTTCAGTCATGCAAAAACAAGGAGACAGGCAGAGCAGCTCCTGGCTGCACATAAACTTCCTACCACTACCCAGAGCTCCTCCAGCATTTCCTTCTGGTCTCCTCTTGCTCTCCCAGCCATTGCCCTGCCCCTCAGCACAGCCAACAAACCTGCTCCAGGAATATGCCAAGAACCCCTGAGCCTGGAGAAGCTGGGGCTCCCTCATCCCCAGAAATCCAGGCAATGCTCCAAACAAACCACTGGTGCACTGGGACAGAGGGCAGGGTCAGAATGGCAGAGGAGAGGGAGCAAGGAGCAGGTTGTGATGAGTCACAAAGCAACAGCAGGAGCCTGTCCCAGCTGCCACATTGGGGACACCTGGCAGGTTGGAGCACAGGAGTGAAGTGAGGGAAATGCTCCAGCAATGAGTTCCCAAGAACAGCCTTTCCTCTCTTGGGTGAGAATTGCTCTTTTCATGGCTGCAGCCATGGTGGGCTGTGCAGGGCACTGACCCTGGTCCATGGCATCAAACACCATCCACGTGTCCGTGTGTGCTGAGGTGGGCAGTGCAGCCACAGCCCAGGGCTCAGGGACACGGCTCATGTTGTCTTCCTGCACAAGTGGTGCCACAGAGCTGCTGGGACCATGCTCCAAAACTTGGAAATTATCAAGCCAGACTTCCCAAAACTATCAAAAACTCAACCCACTCAAATCATGTCTTACACACAAAATCATACTGGTCTTGTTTGCCTTCCCCATCCATTTCCCCTCCTTCCCCAGATGTGCCCCTGCAGCTGGGAGACTCCATGTGAGTGTCTTCCTTTCTTGTTTTCAGCTTTTAGCTTGAGCTCCAGACCCCAGATATGGCCCCCAGCACCCTCCAGCCAGGGACAAAACACAGCAGGACCCAGCCTGGGCACTCCCTTGGAGCTGCTTTGTGGCCAAACACCCCCCGTGCTGTGAAGGGCTAGTGGCTGTGCTACGATCTCCTCCCCGTCCCCCGGGCTCGGGCAGGGGGGAACCCCAAGGAGCAGAGGCAGGAATGACAGAACCCTGCCTGGGGACTGCCCAAATGCCAGCACAGCCCCGGAACTCTCCCGTTCCCTCCATGTGCTCTTCCTGCCATTTTCACTGCTCCTTTCACCCCACAAGACACTTTTTCCCTCCTTCCCCTCCGTGGGTGCTCCACATCCCCTTTCCCCACCACCTAACCCATGCCTGTCAGACCCCTCACACCAGTCCTCCTGTCCCGTTCCCTGTTCCCTGTCCATGCCAGATCCACCAATTTGCAAATACCCCAACACCTGCAGTTCAGCAAAGCCCACCCCGAACCCCCCACTCTCTCCTGACCTTTTCTTCCAGGAACCCCCCTTCTCCTGCTTGTCCCTTGCAGGGGCAGCCACCAGTTCGGAAAAACAACCTCGGTGGGCTCGGCGGGTCGGAGGCACCCACAGCCCGGCTGACCCTGCACACTTTCACCCGTGAAAGCTTTCCTTGGGTGCCAGCTCCGAGGCACAACAACCTTTCCCCCTGGAAGTGGTCTGAGGGACAGGGCAATCCCTGAAACCTCCAACAACTGTCCCCAAAGGGCTCTGCTCTGCCGTCCCACCCAGAGCAACCCCCGCACTGCTCCCTGACCCCCACCCAAATACCTGCGGGCACAAAGCCGGACCCGAGCAGCCCCCAAAGCCCTGCCCGGTCACCACCGCTGCCTTTCCCAGCCAAAAACCGGGGAAAAGCAGAGAGAACAGGAGGGCAGGGGCTGAGCCCCGCACGCCATGTCCTGCCCACCTGCCCGCGCATTAATTCACCGCCCGGTTCATCCACGCAGCAAAGTCCAAGCGAGCCGGACACTGCAGAGCACAGATGAATTAATTCCACAAACCTCATTAGCGCTGGGTCTGACTGAGTCCAAATCCTCTGCCGCAGCCCGAATAACAGGCACCCACACACCAAGCCAAGAAATTCTTCCGAAGGCAGAGAGGGAACGTGGTGCTTCGCTGCTGCAACTTGATTACCAGCTTTGGGCTTTTCTTTACCTCTTTTTTTTTTTTTTTTTTTTCTTTTCTTTTTCCCTAGTATCTATTTTGTCCCTTTTCTCTTCCCGGTTAAACGTCAAGTCCCGGTCCGGCGGGCAGTGCAGGCAGCCCGCGATCCCGCATAACTCCCTGCAGCTCCCTGTCGCACTCCAGCCAAAAAATCCACTTTGTTCTCGCTGCCCGCGCTGCCGCCTCGCCCTCCCGAGGGGCTGGCAGGGAGGAAAGGTGGGAGCTGCGATAAATGAGATTAGATCCCAGGTGAGGTAAGGAGTTTTATCCCAGCTGGGAGGGAGGAGGGGGTGCCCGTGACGCAGGGCTGGCATTCGCTGCTCCCTCGCACACCTGGCCGGGCAGGCACAGCCCTCCGGAGCCTCCCTCCCTCCGCACAAGCACCATCCCACAGGAAAAGGGCTGAGCGGGCGCTGGGAAGGTGCTGCCGTGGGCAGAGAGCCTGGAGGAGCTGCTCAGCTTCACCTGCCCGCTCAGGGCAGTAGTAATATTGCTCCTTATTTGCTTCCACACTGTGGAATTCGTGTGGTCAAATGGCTCAGTTTCTGAAAACTTTTGTTTCGTGCTGTTCGCTGTTAAAGGGTTTTCCTGCCCAAAGTCTCAGAGCATGTGTGCTTTTGAGATGTTGTGTGAACCACATGATCCAAAAGGGACTTCACAGAGCTGAGGGAGCTCCCTGACCTCCCAAGGAGGGGGTTTCTCCTCCCAGTCTCCCCCTGGTACGACTGGGAGGTGTCACCCTCAGAGCCCATCTGGAACATCAGGGAAATTCCTGCCCCGACAACCCGCAGATGCCGAGCCCAGCCTCGGTGCTTTGAGTGCAGAGAGGATGGATCTGCATCCTGCTTTATCCAGACCACTCCTCACCTGCAGTAAATCTGCCTCAAGACTCAATGCAACCCCTCGTAGCACCATGGATGAGACCCATCCATACCTGCATCCCACCATGGTCCAAGGCTGCAACAGGCAGCAATCCCACAGCTGATTCCAGTCCTTCTGCTGAGCTGAATCCAAAACCCCTTCCCCAGTCCAAGGAACAGCAGAGGAGGGTTTGGAGTTCAGGTGAGATTGTTTTTCTGTCCACAACACCCTTTGGCTTTGGAGTCTGGGGTTTGTCACAGCTCAGAACCACTCACACTTTCCACAGAGTGGAGCACACACGTCCTGGAGCAGATGCAATGGCAAATGCTGAATTTCAGCTCCCTGAAAAATTCTCATAAGGAAAACTGCATCCCCTGAGCTTCAACACAAACAATAGCAACAGCCAGATGAAAAAATGGCACATTTCCTGCCTGACTTGGAGATCAAAATTATGAGCACGGTAATTTGGCCTCCTTGTTATCAATGTGGCATTACTGCTGCTGCTCACCAGAACTGATCAAAAGGTGAGGAGCAAGACTCCTTTAACTACAAGAAATTAGGAAGCTCAAGTTAATACAGGCAAACTTCCTTAGCCCCAGGATAAAGGAGGATGTGCTTGTGCCACTAAAAACTGCAGCAAATGGGAAACAGGCAGGGGTGCAGTGGGAGATGGCCCAGGCAGTTTAAACCTGGCATTTCCAAGTTTCCCAACACATGACTTGGCAACCCCTGCCCTTTTGGAGATGTGATTTCCTAGATTTAAACAAAAGTTGTGAAAACAAAGGAGGTTTGCTGTTGTTTTTCTAAAAACACATCAAGACAGCAACTGCAACACGCGAGCTGGGGCACGAGACAAAATATGGGCAGAGCAGGACCAGGCTGAGTGCCAGGGGCTGATGCTTGGGCTGCTGGTGAAGAGCAGATCATTCCCATGGAGGGGCTGAAGGCACAGGGTCCTGCTCTGCCTCAGGACAAACAGCTGCAGCAGATGTTGAACATTGCAGATGAATTAAAACTGGGCTTCAGTTCCCAAGAGAGGAGGGGAGCTCGGGGTGGTGCTCACAGACGTGTCTGGT
Organism: Argya squamiceps; assembly: GCA_037834095.1. Lineage (NCBI taxonomy): Eukaryota > Metazoa > Chordata > Aves > Passeriformes > Leiothrichidae > Argya > Argya squamiceps. The sequence goes on along the minus strand of JBBMKD010000054.1, from coordinate 6,880,567 downwards.
CACCTCACCTGGCCCTGTCCACCAGCAGCACCCACCAGCCCCACCCCACCTCCCACTGCTGCAATTTTCCTCTCTGAGGTAAGCAATGCTGCCACTGCAGTTGAAAAAGCCAATTTAGGGTGCAAGCAAGAAGCAGAGTAGTAAAAACCCCAGTTATTTTAGTGATGGATCCTTAACAGGAATTTTGAAGCCAACCAGAAAAGCTCATGAGCACCCACCTTCTACCACAATATTTCTGATTTTCTGGATGTTTTCCTTTCTCCACCTGAGATGGAGAATGTTTATGTTGCCTCCTGTAAAGGATCTCTGGTCTCACCTGCAGACCCTGACAGCCCCAGGGCTTCCTGACACCCTCTGCCTCCCCTTCATCCCCACAGCCTGGAGCAGCAAGGAGGGACCAGCTCCCTTCAGTGTTTCCAGCTGTGAGGAAAAGCCCAGTTGCACTCACCTCTGGTGCTGCCAGAAGAGCTCAAGATACCATGGTTGCACCTTTCTTTGAAACACATCCCCCCAGCACCTAAGAAATTCCAAGCTCATGGAACAGTTTTCCCAGAGTTGTAACTGGGCTGCTTTTACATTTGCAGGGCTGATAAAAGCACTTTTCCAATATAAAGGCAACTGCACCACCAAATTTTTAGGGCAAAAAAGCAGAGAGGGATTAGAATTTTTCTGTAAATACTCATGAGAATATAAAAGATTTTAACTTCATCTAAAAAAAATTTGTTGTTTTATGAGTTGTCTTTCAGGTGACTTCTCCAAATTATTTCCACCAAGGAAGAACATCTGGTGAACTCAAGTTCTTGCCTTGGTTCCACACTTTGCTCTCCCTGCCTGCTGGATCAGGCTTTTGCCACACAAATTTGCTGTTTTTAAGAACAGAGGAAAGGAACTTCAGAGGCAGGGTCAGCAGATTTCAGTGCAGATGGCTCCACCACACCTCACAGCCACATTTGTGGTGAATCTCTCATTTATAAATCAGTGATTTTCTGCTGTGGCAATGTGGCCTAGAAATTTTTGCCCTAGGAGGGAAAACAAAGTAATTTTATAGCTCCCATGAAATTATTGCTCTCTCTGCTGAGACTACCAGTCTGAGTGCCAATTACTGATAATTACAAGTGATTTCAGGGTTAATTATTTTCTTTTTTTTTTAATACCACGCCAGCTTGCAACAGAGCCTTTCTTCTTTCTGTCCTGCCACCACAGCATGCCTAAAGACAGCTTTGGGGCTTTTTCTAGATCTTTATTGAGCAGTTACAGCCAAAATCCTGCTGCTGGAGCATATTTAGCCCTTTTTAAATTCTGTAACAACACACATTACTAAAAGAAAAATAAATACTTAATCCCAACACTGCACTGTACACTGCAGTGACAATATCCTGCCATGTGCCTCAAATAAAAGGAATGTGTAATAATGTATTATTAATGTACATTAACATGCACATAATTTATTACACTAAATGATGCTTAATATAATTCCCTGTTCAATTCAAAGTGCCAGATTAAATCCTGCCATATTCTCCCCCTCAGCCTTGTCCCCAAGGCAGCATTAACTACACGTGCCCCCTGTTTTCCAGGGGATGTTCCTTGCCATGAACATGTTCCTAAAGGAAAATCTCTCTGATGAAAATTTGCCTCTGGGATGGACCAGCAGCAAGAGGGAAGTGGAGCATAGAAACAACACCAGAGGAAAACATCAGTAAAGGATCCAGGACACAACTCCAGCCTGGGACAATCCTATCACCCATCTGGGGACAGCAGGGCCTTCCAGGGATACACCAGCATCCCACCCAACTGCAGAGGCTGAGCACACACAGACATCTCCATGCAAAAAGGCAAAATCTTTCCTTGGGAAATCCCAGAGCTCTGCTGTTCACAGAGAGCTCTGCTGTTCTGTTGTTCTCTGGCAACACAGAGCACGAGCCTGGCCCCAGCCAAAGACAAGCTTCAAATAAACAAAGACCAACTATTGGAAGTCGTTGGTGTCCATGGTTCTCGCTTAGAACAAAAGGAAGGAAGTGGATTATAAACAGTCAGAGGAACAGCAGCACAGGGAGGGCTCAGAGGTGGAAAACTGCTCCATAAAAGCCATGCAGGAATGTGCTGAGGAAAACGTTACCCCCAAAGGGAAAAGGAGACTTTAATGGAACTTTGTTGCCCTTTCAGGGGGTCTTGAGCCTTCACAGCAATTTATTTATCTGCACATTTAACATCAGACAGTCTTGGGAGCCCTGCTGAGAAGATCTGAGTTTCTCACTCCCTCTCTGGAGATATTCCAGAAATGTCTGGACACAACCCTGTGCCAAGTGCTCCAGGAAAACCCTGCCTGAGCAGGGAGGTTGGGCCACTGCAGCTCCTTCCAGCCTCACCCATCCTGTGATTCCCTGCAGGTACCAACTCTGGCCTCTCCCGGGCTCACACCATTCCCCAGGAATGAGCAACTCATACCCTCTGATGACCCTCTGGGCACATTACATTTGTAAAAGCCGACCTGTTTGAGGGGCTTCACAGGAGCTCACTTCTCCCCTGCAATGGAGAAGAGCTGGAAAGGAGCTTGTGCAGGTGTTGGCTGCAGCCATCACCTCCCTCCCTCCCTCCCTGTCATCAGCAAAGCCTTGGCATGGCCCAAAGCCTTGGCAAGAAAGACTCTTTCATTTTTGTTCATCTCAGTGCATAACTCCCCTAAACCAGACAGTGCAGCAGCAATCCAACTAAAACATAGCTTCAGGTGCTCCCATTGCAGGGTTTGAGGTGGGGCTGGCAAGGGCTGCCCTCCCCACCTGCTCCCCCGGCCCGGCAGCGCCCAGTGAGACACAAAATAAAAGCCAGTCCTGAACACACCAAATCCTTGCCCACACCAGCATCAAAGGAGGGCAGGTCTCTGAAGCACAACAAGCAAATAGGAGAGAAAATCAACACCTCGGGGCATGGAGGTGGAAGAAAAGACTTCAGAAGGGAGAGGGAGAGCAGAACCAACTCTGCCAAGGATGACTTCATTCCTGCAGCTCTCCTGCCTCTGCTGAGGCAGACACGGACTTGAACGTGGAGTTTCAGCTGAGACAAAGCTCCTCAAGCTACAAGACATCCCTGCTGAGGAAGGAGATAGGCAGAGAGAAGCCCTGTGGTGTTCAAGCAGAGAATGTAATTCCTGGACTAAGGAACAATGAGAATGGGACTGGTTTTACTCTCCTGGGTATGGTTGGCATTGCTTTGGAAGGAGAGGTAGGAATGAGTAGGTGCAGCTTTTAGAGTCACAAGTGTGGCCTGAGCAGTCACTGTTGCAGCAGCATAAGGAACTTTTTCTCTGTGTCAGCTCTGAGTTTGCCTCCCTGGGGTAGCTGGGGCACAGCTGCAGTCCTTGAGGGCTGTTTAGGCACTGACTGACACAGTCAGCAGGTCCCCCCAGCCCTCAGCAGGGCTCACACAGCCAGAGCTCCAAAGCAAACCAGCCCAAACTCCTGTCTGAGGGCTTCAGGCCATGGTTCCCAGGCTAGGAGGGATCCTTTTCCCTCAGGACATCACCCTTGTGTGCCTGATCCAGCTTCTCTGAGGCACTGACTGACCACAGCCCAGTGCAAGTCACCAACCTGTCCAATCCCATTTTCAGAGCTGGAAAAAAGGCTTTTCCCTCAGAACTGCAATTTCCAACCTCAGTATCCATCTATTACCTCTGATACAACATGCAAGACAAACAAAAGCAGCGAGCTGTTGGCTGCAAGTTTGTTACACAGGGGTTGGCATCCTCACTCCAGCTTTCTGGGGAAAAAACCCCAAACCCAAACCCAAACCATGCTTGTTTCAAGCTGCTTTCCCCACTGCAGACAGTAAACACCAAGTGCTGGGAGCTCAGGAGGGAATTGCCAGAACACAGCCCAGTCCTGCAGGTCTCTTGCAGGAGCTGTTACTGCAGGAGTTTGGAAAGTGCTGCTCCAGGGGTCTCATGGCAACTCTGCTCAGCAGAGCTCAGGATAATTTCTCCTCATCCCTCATGCACCAGCATCAAACCCCTGTGATCAGCATTTCCCCCTTTCTCCAGATGCTGGACAGTGTCACACCCTGCCTCCAGAGCAAAGCAGGAGCTGAACCTCCACTTCTCACTTCTGATCCTGGAGTCCACAGAGTGATCCAGAGGTTTGGAATGACTGTGGGTGCTGCAGGGTGAAGAGGAAGAGGGCACAGGGAAGGGGGAAGGAGTGGGGTGCCAGGATGTGTGATATGAGTAAGATACATTTAAAAAATGTTCAGTACCTTCTGCAGTGGGATTCAACACCAAGAACTCCAGCAGCTGCCCTGACAGGGGATTAACTAAGAATGGTTAATTAGGGTGGTCTCATCAGGCTCTCCCAGTTTGTGCTTATCCTCAGTGACAGTGTCAGGGCAGAGCTGTTACTCCACAGGGTGGGGATGGAGTTAAGGCACCTTTACAAGCTTGCAGGACCCAAGCCAGCAGCCCAATGCAAAGTAAATTAACAGAGATGTTTCCATCTAACTATTGTCATGACTTCTGATATTTTATTGCTTTAAAAAGTGCAATTCCACCATCTCCCCAACTTCCCAGGCTACAGTCACATCAGTGCTCTGGTTTATCTCCCATCAACATGCCTGGATACACAGATGCTTTTTTTTTTTTAAGCTTAAATGACCACCAGGACAAAGTGTTTAATGTATTTTAAAATCTAAAAAAAAATCTAATCTATCTAAAACCAGGATATCAACAAGGAGGATATCAACCTGTTATGTCTACCTTAAGTCTCCATAAGTGGAAAGTTGTGATCAGGAGTGACACAAGCTGCATAAAAAACTAGAAGGAAAAAAAAAAGAAAAGGCAACCCCAAACCACTGAATTCTCAGAAACTTACACTTTCGCTGATCTGGCAACCATCTCTCTCTCTTATCACTGCTTATACACTAGGACAAAGAGGTTCTGGGTAGAAATTTAACTCTAAAGAAATGCAGACATATCAATGACACCAGGGGTTTTTTTAAAAAGACTTTTCAATTTTTATACAACAAAATTTTCAACTGAAAATACTTTTTCACAACAGTGGAGCAAGCAGTAACTGCCATGTGTGCATTCACAGAACATCACGAGCTAAAACAAAGATGGACAACATCACAAACAGGATCAGACACTCTCCTCTGCTTATCTGCTCTCCAGCCTCATTCCGTGGCAATGCAAGTGTTTCCTGCACAAGTGAGCTCACAAATCAAACCTCTACAGCTTGAGGGCTCTGCATAGAAATCTCCATCCCTGTGAGATGGTAACAGGATGTTCCAGCACAGTTTCCTCAAGAGTTCCACAGTTTCACACCTAAGATCTACACAGAGAGCACAGGGTACAGGTGTCAGTGCTAGGACAAAGGGTGAGCCTACATGCACTGATGTAGTTTGCTTCAAGTCTCTGCTACACATGTGGATGTGGACACTGAGTGGTTGTCTCTGCTTTAACTCCCTCAGAACTGAGCTGGCCCTGGAGGGAGGCACCTACACAGGCTGCAGGCAGCCCTGGAGCACCATCTGGAACACACAGGGGTAACACTGACAGTCCTTCCCTGCTTGCTCTTTTAATTTATTTTCTTTTTCCCCCCTAAACCAAACTTGCAAGTAGGTAAGACCCCAATGCAGTAATTAATAAGCAAACTTTTACAAGCTGACTCCAGACACCACCTTCCTCCAGCACGACACAGGCAGCCTGGTTCTTCCCCCAGCAAGCAAAGGCAGAGGCATGGTGGGCAGAGGTCCATTCCTGTGGGCACACAGCTGGCATCCTGCTCCTGCCCCCAGCCTTCCAAAGCTCAACTGTGGGCTGCTTCAAACAATCTTGTCATCTTTTACCAAAGGAGAAAGCCACCCCTCCCTTCCAAGGACAATGGCTTCAGTGACAAGTCCAAGACTCCAGGCCCAGCACAGCAGTCACTGTTTGGCCTTTTTCACAATGGTGCCCACAGCTGAGATCACTGTGGTTTTGGAGCCACTGGCACTGGTTGTCACTGTGACAACACCTGGCAGGGTGGCAGTGGTGGTGAGGATGGTGGGCTGGGCTATCGTTGTCACGGGGATGGCAGAGTCCCACTTGCTCTTCCTCTTCTGGGCATCTGTGGATTGGATTAAACCAGGCACACAAGGATTAGCATCACGTTAGAGGTCACCAATCCCTTCTTAACACCCTCCCTTGTCCACCCTTAATACCCCACTGCTTGGCTGGACAGCTTCCCCTCACATTAATTTCAGGATACACTGGCAGTGAATGGTGAGGAGGAAAGGCAATTTTTGGGGTACCAGGAGTCAGAGCAGAACTCTAGACCTGAACTCCAGCCAAAGGGGAGACAGGATCACTCCCTGCCCCAAAGCAGATTTCATTTCAACAGAGCACATGGATCCCACTTGTTCAGCTACAGGCACTGCACACACTCATCAGCCTCCAATGGATTTTCTCCCTTCCCCTCAGTTTCCAAGGCAGGACAATAATTTCCAGTGTTTCCAAATTCCAAAATCTATCAGTCCCAGGAATACTCTACAACCACAGACAGCAGCAGGTTTCCTGACCCAATAATAAGTCTCTTCTTCTCCCCCCAGTCTTTCATTCCAGAAGGACAGCCATGGAAAACAGGGACTAGAGGAAAGCTAGTCCAACACTCCTTACAAGAAACACTCCCTTGCATTATCTACAGGGTCATTAAGGAGCCTTCAGGCTTGAGGAAGCACTAATCCCAGCATTACTGCAGCTTAAGGGGTACATTCACAGCTACTCTTTACCTCCCACAGTGGTGCTGGATGTTGTGGTGGTTGTAGAAGCAGCACTTGTTGTTGTTCCCTTTTTAGTGCCAGTCACAAATTCGATCTGGGAAGGGAGAAAGGGGAGAAGATAAAACAATGAAGTGTTAAGATACACAGCCTTTTTTTAACCCACAGCACCCCTCTTTGCTTTTTTAAAAAACAGTTTTCATGTGATGTAAGTCATTGGACTGGCCTCTCAGCTGCCCATCATGCAGGAAGACACAGACCTCAGGCCATGAGAATTAAGGATTAATTAAGCTGCAACCCAGCTCCTAAGTCTGATACAATAAAAATGTGTTTGTCAACAAGCACAAGATTTGATACAGCTCAGGACAGATCCTGTTCATTAAACACTGTATTTATGCAGTTAGAAGCACTTATTCATTTTCCTTTAAGGAACGTGCAAGGCAAGTCCCTGCTTGCACAATTTCTTGTGACTGCATCACAGCAGGAAACCTGGCAACAAGAGCTCCAAGAGCACTGTAGCTTCAGAGCTGCAGATCTGGGCAAGGGCAGGATCAGATACCAGGGTTACTGTGCAAAAAACCAAAAGAAACAGCAAGACACAGCATGCACCACACGAAAAACCCTCCATGTACTGGAGATGGAAGGAGCAGTCTGCAGCTTAGGTGGCAAATCTCTAACATTAGACATGTCCTAATGCCAGCCACTGGCTTAAAGGAAACACAGGACAGGAATGAAATCTCTTCCAAGCCTCTCTGTGTTCTTTCTGGGGCATAACTAAGAATAACTGGGCTTGTCACAAAATGCATAAAGTTAAAATAGGCCCAGCTTTTGTGGAAATTGGATGCAACAAGGCAATATCACAGAGAACAGAATGCAGGTATTGCCTCACACTGAGACATGGTGAGGAAATTAAGTTTAACTAGGCTAGGCATCAGGCAAAATGTCATAAATTAAGGGAAAAGCTGTTCTTTATTCATTATCTTGCCTGTATCTGACTTACTGAATGCCATTTTTAGAGCTCTGGTTTAAAAATACTGACAAAACAGCAGGAAATCCAGTGGAACAAACAACCTATAAATGGACCTATAAGGAAGGGCAAATAAGTTGATCTGTGCAGTTTGGGGGAAGACATGCAAGAAGAAAGGAGAGATCTGGGATAAAACAAGCAGTTTCAGTGTAGAAATAGCAAAGCAATAGAATGAAATTCAGCAGGGAAAGAAACAAAAGCCCTGAACCTGCATTTCTCCAGGTTTTGAGTTGGTACCTTTGTGCGTTCCTTCTTGGCCTTCTCCAGTTTGTCCATCTCGATCTTCTGGGCTTTAGCTGAGAAAGAGCAGAAGGTGTGAAGGACTAAGAACAGTAAAATCCCATAGTTCTCATTCACACACTTCCCATGATAAAAGAAAAACAAGATTCAAATTCCATATAGAAAAATTAAACTGCCATGAAAGCAACTGCTGCTTTTTAATCAAAGCATCGCAGCATTAATTGAATGATTTGAGAGATGAAAACATTGCAGAACCAATTTAAATTAAAAGTCTTTCCAAACTGATGAAGCATCAATAACATTCAGGCACATCCAACCAGAATGGAGTCATTAAAGAGCAGCATGTGATGACTTCTCATTTATACAGAAAGTGAAGACTCCAGAGCAGTTAATTAAGTACAAAACACAAAGACCTAAGCTAGGACAAAAAAAGAGACTTCCTGGAATTACCTAATGCCTCATAATATGAATCCTCTGACCAGCCATGAGGATCAAACATGTCCTGAAAAAAAAAGAAATAAATCAGATTAGGGCTATTCCCACAGAAACACAAAACCCAGTGCAAAAATGTTTTATCTGTTTCTGTTCTCTGATGATAATCAGAGGTGACAATGAGAATCATCACTGATTTCTTCCTGCATCCCAGTGACACAAAGATCCCATCAGACTTTCTTTTATGGGACTGTGTTCTGTTGTGAATGAAGAAACAGCTTTGAAGCAAAAAGGGTGCTGGGGTAAGTCATGCATTTTCCTGCTCCTCAGCTTCTTTCCCCCCTCAAGGAGCTCCATTCAGCCCTCAACACTTGAGCAGTTTTTGTGCAGAATCAAAGGTTGAGGCACTGAGGCTCAGAGCCGCACAGAAATGTTCACTTCACTGCAGAGGCTCAGACTGAGGCTGCCTTACAGGACCTCTAAGCAAGGAGGCTCAGGAAAGCCTGAGGTGAGACTTTACACCTCTGTGTTACCTTCACCCACCCCTTTTCCAGTCAAAGGCACTGCCCCTCACCTTGGGATAATTTGTACCCAGTTCATCAATGGAACAAAACTGGATCAGCTTTTCATAGATGCTGCAAAGGAAAAGCAGGAGGTCAGAACAGAACCAGGGAGGTTGAAGGGAACAGAAGTGTTTCAGATGTGTCAACACAGTTTGTCACCTCTTCACACTACAGAGTGAAATGAGAACCTGGGAAGCTACACCTGCTATGATGGATGTGACACCCCATTATCCACAGTATTTCCTATTCCTCTGAAACATCTCTCAGCTCCCAGAACACTCTCATCTTCTAAAGTACTTCATCCCAAGCCTTCACATTTAAAATCTAACCAACACACCAATTCCAGCGGCTGCTTTACCAAACATAAAGAAGAATTTTACTGTTTCAGTCACAAAATTGAGAAAGACAATTTGTAAGCAGTAGTCCTTCCTGTTCAGGATCCTTCTGCTACAACTCCAACACAGAAGAAGATTCTTCAAATACCCTCTGTGGTGCTGTGGTCACATGAAAAGGTGGTGGCTCACCTGGGATTACGAAATTCCTTTTTCCTCTGGATGATGTAGTTCATATCCATGCCCTCTTTCACTTTCCTCTCATACAGCTTTTGAATTTTATCCTAGAAGAGAAAGATTGTAGGGTGAGCCACGATGCCAAGGAGCAGCACCCCAGCTGATTAATGGAGATGTGTAAAAAAGCCAACTGAACCTCCTTGAACAGAGCTAGGATTTCAACACCACACCAGGGCTAGGCTGCTTCAGAGACACTTTTTTCCTTGAATGTCTGAAGTACCTCCATGAACTGTCTGACTGGTAAAGGAATTATCTTTGCACTCACTGAAGGTTTTAGTGATTAAAGACCTGCATATAAGGCACAGACTCCTCCTTCCCAGTCTGCTGTTTCCCTTTACAGCCACGACACAGAGAAGCCAAGTCTGAAATCCAGAGGTTCTCCTACAACTCACAGCCACAACCTACACCCACCTGCAGCCTCAGGTGAGAAACAGCAGCTGGGCTACAGTGCCCACAGGGCAAAGTTCCTGCTCATCTGTTACCCAGGCAGAGCCAGAGCCAAGTTCTGCTGGACAACTAAACCCAGTGTGATCATCAGGTATTGCTGGGGGTGCCCAGTGGCAGCCAAATGCTCTTGGGAACAATGTGTTCATAAATCCCTGCTTTGGTACCAGTCAGATGGAATCAGCTTCTCTTTGCACATCAACCACAAGGCACAAGTTCATGCCAAAGGCAACTAAACTGGCTCAGGTTGCAGATGTCAAGCAGTCTACTACCCAAAAAGGCTAAAAGATTTCAAATTAAATGTGATTTTTTTCCTTCCTCAGCAAGGTGGATGAAAATAGGTAAAAGTATTCCTACTCTGGTGATGGTGAAGGGAGAGCAGAGGCAGGAGCTTTCAGACAGATCAGGGAGTTAAGTGGTACTGCTAAAATATTCTCAGTAATTTCCATCATGTCTTCTTTATGACAGAAATCTCTCATGCACAAGGGGCACATAAAACAAGAGCAGAGGCTGGGCCTTCAGTCTTTCAGGATGGGAGAAGCTGAGTCAATCTTCCTTTGTTGCTTCTGGATAAGTCACTTCATGTCTCCCTCCCTGGACAGTCAAACACAGAGCTGACTATTGTCTGAGGGCTTGCTGCAGCCTGAATAAAGGAGGATTGTTAAGAGCTGATATGAAACTCAACGACCTTAAAAAAACTTTTATAAGATAAATTATCATCAGGTTGTCACAAAATCAGCAAGAGGAAATGACACAATCTCCACCAGCAGCACACACATTGGGAGGTTTGAAGGAACAAAATGCAAAAAGGTGAATCTGGGGAGAAGGAATGATTGAATTGGTGTTCCCTTTTATCCCCTCCCCATGGAATGGCAATCCGGTTCCCCAAGTCCACAGATGGGCAACTACTCAGTCAACTTTACAGTAAGAAATGCTCCCTTGGGCAGCATTCAAAATACAGTTTATCAGAGGAAAAATTTGTCAAAAGAGCAAACCACCAGTGAAAAGCCCAGAACATTTAACATTTCTAAGGAACAATCCCATCTCCTTGCTCAAAGTGCTCTAAGATGTGGTTTGACCTGCCAACAGAGGACAAGCTCCCCTTTGATGTAACACACTAAACTGCTGTTAAAGGGGAAAAAATCTCCTTTATTCTGTCTGCCTGTCAAACTCTGTGCATTCCTCAGCTCTAACACACTCCTGCTCATTGATGTCAGAACAGCAAAGTCCTCCTACAGCACTGGAGGAGGGTTTGGGTGTGCCCAGGTACAGTGTGTGGAGAAGAAAAGCATCATCTGGAGGGTGAGTCACTCTGAATCACCACTGCATGTTAGGGGCTACTTTACAGAGCAGTCCAGGAGTGATTCCTCACTTGTATTTCTGCTGGGCAGAAAACCAGAGTTAAAATTCAAGGGTGCATTAGGGAACAGCAGTCCCAGCTCTTTCACTTGCACTCCATGGGGAGAACACAGAAGGTTATTGCAAACTTGGTCACTGCTGTTATTTGGGTGTGCACCAGAGAAAACATGCATTTGTGTTCTTTTGTTGCCTCTAAGCTACCAGCCTCCCCTCTCAATGTTTACCATCCAGAGACATGTAGGTGGAAAAGGAATCTAGGCATTGCTGCCTCAACTATTCCAATTTAGGGGATTTTGGGCCTGTGTAGAAAAACAATTTGTTCTTTGCTAGAGAGCTGAATTTGCTGAGGTAAGAGGGAAGCAGCCCTGACAGTAAACATTGCTTCTGTGTCACTGCTGGGATCAGGAGCTGTTTTAAAGTGTAAGTAATCCACAGAGGCTGGAAAACAGCTTAAAGCTACTTTGAGATTCCTAAACTAAACTAGAAGTGCTGTAAAGCCTAAAGCATTAACACGGTGCATTCATAAACTCAGTGTGGTAAAAGCCAGCTTTAATGCTGGAGCTTTGCCCTGTGCAAAATTACTGAGCAGGGTTCCCAAATATGCCCTGAAACTACAAGTCTTAAAAAAAAAAAATAATGAAGTGGACTTATACCAACCTGCAACTGGTTAGAACATCTGCCAGGAGGCTCAGGAGGGATTTTGATCTCATCTGGAGACATGTTCCGCACTCTCTCTGAAAAAGAAGCTGCAGAGAGCAAACTGGGATGAGTTCTGGCACTACTGATGTGAATTTCAGCCACACAAGTCATTAAATTTGTTTTATGTCTTTGTCAGCACTACTCCCTCACTGGGAACCCAGGGCAGAGGTGATGAGAATGCTGCCAGCTGGTACTTGTGGTGTTTTCAAGGTGCTGAGCAAGAAGCAAGTACAGAACCTAAAGGCTGGGTCATCAGGAGAGGGATGTGATGCTTGTTTAATTGATACCTACACTCTTGGAGACAGCACTGGACCATGCATGTGGAGGAGCACAGGATCAGTTTTACGCAGTCTGGCTCTTTCCCATTTTGGGGGAGATAATTTGGTGACTATTTAGTTCAGGACAGAGCTGGAGGAACTAAAATGGTTCAAGGAGAGAACAATGCTCCCCAAGGCTGTCAGGAGTTAACCACAAGAAATTACATTTCACCCTTAAGTTAACACTTCCTTAAGAGGCACTTTGATCTTTGCTTACAGAGACAGACTTACTAGAAAAAACAACTCATCCTGCAGGACTGGGAGCAGCCCAGCCCAGACTGCCAAATTTCCACAGCTGTTTGTACTGGGATATACCACTACAGTCCCTGATTGCCCTGTGAAGATTAGTTTCCAGAGTTATCAGCAAAAGAAATGGTGACATGTCCCCCCATTGCTTGCTACTTTCCCACTATTATGGGAAACCAAGGCAGTTTTCTGGCCAAGCCTTGGAGCAGAGATTTGTGCCCCATTAAAGCAGCTGGGATTGGTTTCAAGCATAATTTGTCCAGGGAACACATCCCAGAGTTGCTCTGTAATGGGTAAGAGACCTGAGAGCAGCACAGAAGTCACATCCACCAAGTTTTTCACATGTGCAGCTCCACATTCCCCAGTAACACTGCCTGAGCTGCAGCTCCAGCAGCCAGAGTTCAGCTCCTCTGAATAAAGGCCAGGAGGGCCCAAAGGCCAGACAGGGCTGCTGGAACTCTGCAGAGCTGAGAATACAGATAAACAACACCACACATGACCAGGGCTGCCACAGTTTCCATGTCCTTTGTAAAAATGTGAAGCACTAAGGACAATATCCTTTGGAGAGGCAAAGCTGGCAGGCAACCACCCATTCTATTTGATCAAGATGTTGCTGAGGGTTAAATTCTTCAGCAGTTGCCAGTAACAAACAAAAAGTGTCCTTTGGCATTTACCAAGTGGGAGCTTTTATGGAAGGAGGAAAGCTTGCCAGAGTGCCCAGAGAAAAGCAGGCAAAGGGAGCTCCCTGACAACAAGGCACACATTTGTTACAGGTTACAGGGGCTGGTGGCATGGGGAAGCCTCTGGGTTAATTAGAGGTTAGGAAACCCAGAAAGACAGTGGCAAAGACACAGAAGTGTGGAGAATACACAGCACACAAGGCTTGCTGGGAAAGGTAAAAGCTGATTAATGGCTTAAGAGGGTCACAGCATCAGCAGAAACATTAAAAAAAAATCTCATTTTAAATCCAGACTTCATAATGCAAAGAAAGCACCTAAAAAAAACTTGAAAAAATAATCAAGCCTAGCTCCACGTTAGACACCCCACAGGCTCCCTTGTCTTTGCAGATGAGCCACAGAGAAACAAAACCTTTATGGGAAGGGGATCTATGTGCTCATATAAACTCAGGAACTCTGGGCAGGACCTCTGTTTTACCAGCAAAAAAAGGTCAAAGTCATAAGAATGTCTTCAGCAATCCATTCAAAGCCCCCCTGAAAAAGAAATCATTTTGGAGGCAGAACAAGAGTTCCCAATGAGACAATATATTTTGGTGGATGACTTCTCAGGTTTGGTGCTCATTTCCTCTTTTGTTTGAGCCTCGTGAAAACAATCCATTATCAACATTATGGGGGGAAACATCTTTTGATGGTTTACAAGGAAGTGGAACTAAGGAATCTTTGCCTCCTGCAATCCCACCAGAGCTGGAGGCAGCTGAACATTGCCAGCAGCAGCAAGGCAGGACATGCACCTCACAAACTGAGCACAAACTTGCAGCATTACTCACTTATTTCATCACTTTGCAGCCAGACTGAGTTGCCACATCATTAGAAAGAAAAGGGTGAGTTTAAGGGTGAGTTTAACCCCTCTGGGCTTATTTAGAGTAAGAAAGTACAAATTATCCATGTCCTCCAGCAGTCCTCAAGCTTGCTCCCCAAACAGACAGAATGGCTCATTCCACAGCATCTTTTTTCCTAGAGGAAAGGGCTGCTGGGATTATAATCCTGGCACTTGCATGTATGGCCATAGGCTCCTGTATAAAACATTTTGTGTTTTCCAAGTCCCAAGGGCAGCTTTCCACCATCTCCACAGCAATAACTGCAGATGAACAGCTCACAACAAGGTGTGTCCTCACAGGATACATCCAAGTGCTCTGTGCATCCTGTTATTCCTGCCAAGATCAAAGTTTTACTTTGACATGAGTCACAGGTAGTGACACTGGCTTCAGCCCCTAATCTGCCCTGTGGTTTGCAGGCTCACAGCCTAAAGGATCTCCAAGTGTGGACCTCAGGAAGTGGCTGTTGGCACAATTAATCACTCCAGGCACACCCAAATTCTGGCTCACAGTAAGTAAATATCTTCCCCAATCAGATTCTCAGTCCTGACAAAGAACTGAGGCTGTGAAGCAGATCCCATGAGTCAGATGGGGGTTCAAGAATGTGCAGGGACCACTGCCCCTGAAAGCATCCTGCTGCTAAAGGACACTGCTGCTGCTGGGGCTTAGTCTCCTTTCACAAGCTGACCTAAAAATGTGCTTCAGCAGCACAAGCAATAGGTGTTTGTAGCTTTTTGTGCACTCAGCACATGCACTGTGGCAAAGGAGAGCCACTCCTCTGCTCCCCAGCCATGCACAGGCAAATATTAGGGGGCACCTCACAAAGACTCAGCACCTCAGCAGTCAGTGAAGGTTTTTTGCTCACCAGATCTTGGTGAGGCAGAAAACTAAATGGAAATGCTACATTTAACAGGCTTCAGTTTGAGATAAAGCATTATGTGACCTACACCACACAGCAGGAGAGAAAGTGGCACAGTGCAAACAAACTGTGAGCTCCACTTCCAGAAGGAAATGACTGCTCTCAGTCCAAAGGCTGTGCTGGAGACACTGTCAGAGAGCACAGAGGAGTTCTGTTTCCTACAGATGGGCAGGAATGCTTTCCTAGTGCAGAGAAAACCAAAATAACAGCGAGCACAGGAGCTGGCTGCACAGGACAGACACAGTACACGGGTCATGGCTCTTGGATTAGCACTGCTCCCAGGGAGGATGAAGAACTCCTGTCCCTTTCAGGGGTCACTCAAATGCTGTGTTTGAAGCAGCCACAAGGGATTAGAGGCAGTTCAGGTGCCAGTTTGTTTCTCAAAGTCACACTATACAAAGAAAAAACAAAGGAAGGGTGATGAGAGTGACAAGGGCTTCCCCTGGAGACATGCAGACCTGTGGTGCCTGGTCTCTAAACCTGCATTCCCTGGCACTCCAGTCAAGGCTGCTTGGCACAAACCAGGGTGTGGGGGGTTCTGATTTCCTGGCACCAGAACACCCAAAGCACAAGGAAGAACTGGAGATAACAACATGCCAGTGAGTCACCTATCCATGGAAGGACAGCAGGTCCCTTTCTGCTCTGTGGGCTGAGAAATGCAGAGGGAGACCTGCAACTCAGCCATACTTTCTGCTCTCATGAACACTGACTTTGTGCTGAGACATCCCCAGGGCTGGAGAGAACATTTCTTACCATCCAAAAGGGAAACAACCACACTGCAAAGAACTTCAGGGCAAAAAATCCCCTGACATCCTAAAAGTATTATTTTGCAAGGCTGCAGGAAACAACAAATGCAAAGTTGTGGCAGCATCATGAACTCTTCAGAGTGGTATAAAAAGCCCAAAAGGACAATGCTGATGTAGAAATCTGTGAAAATAAGTTTTACACATATTTCCTTCTCAGCCATGGGGCTGAAGCCTTCCCTCTCATTCTGTCAGTCATTGATTATGTGATTACTACTTTGGCATAAGTCAGGACAACCACGCAGTTTTCCCTCCTGTTTGCTTTGTGCCAACTCCAGTGCTCACCTAGCATGCACTGAGCACATCAGGGAATGGATCCAGCTGGAAGCCTCACAGGGAAAAAAGAAAAAGAAACAAACAAAAAAAAGAGCAGTGAAGATGGATCCCAGCTGGCTCCTACTCCCAGAGCTGCTCCAATGATTCTGTGCATCTGGGGGAGGTAGAACACAAACAGGGCTTTTGGCAGGAGCCTCCTTTTATTTAATACTTAAGCAACTGCACAATCACAGACTTTATTAAAGGTGATGCTGAAAAATGTAGGGTTATCTTCTGAGAAGGGCAGGTCTGCAAAAAGCAGCTGTGGAAAACTGTCCAAGGAGGATCTTGACTTCCACAGACTGACAGACAAAACCTGAGGTGTTCGGATTGGAGCAGTTACTCACTTTGTGTCAGAAAATCTTGTGCCTTTTTCCATTAAAGAATTTTAACTGTGAAAGTCCAAGTTTCCAGAAAGGGAGTGGTCCTTACATTACTCCAACTGTAAGTCTTTTGCAACAGCTCCTTTTCAAGCAGATAAGATATGGTCTAATGGAACAGACCTGCAGAATCCAGCATGGCAAGTATGCTGGCTGTTAATAACCTGGTTCTGCACACAGCCAGCCTGCACACTGCTGTTGGGAAAGGATATTCAAGATAAGATTGCAGAGACCTCAATCCAGGTCTCAGACTCTCCAACACTGTTCACCCAGGGGTTGTGACACTGCCAAGTGTTCCCTGTGCTGCTTTTGTGCAAGTCTGAGCCACTATGAGGCAAAGAAATCCAGTCTGGGCAGTCCC
The DNA here is from genome assembly GCA_037834095.1 of Argya squamiceps. Classification (NCBI taxonomy): domain Eukaryota; kingdom Metazoa; phylum Chordata; class Aves; order Passeriformes; family Leiothrichidae; genus Argya; species Argya squamiceps. The sequence goes on along the minus strand of JBBMKD010000054.1, from coordinate 6,863,600 downwards.
AGGGGGAAAAGGGGATTAACAGAATTGTAACCTGAGCTTTACACCTTCATTAAGGACTTCCCACCACATTGTTTCACAACTGCTCAGCTTCACCCCTATGGAAAATACAGAGGAAAAGAGCAGTTGGCTTCCAGAGATTTTGCTGAACTTTTTACCCCAAATGCTGTTGTCTCATCTGTGTTTCCAGGGTGCATTTTGAGGCAGATGAGTAGATTGGAGAAAGATTTCTGTTGTGTTTGATGATGAGATTGGTTGAAGCAGTTTTGCCCTCTAAAGGCAGAAAATCCAATAAAGTAGTTGCAAAGTCAGGGCAGGCCAACTAAAAAGGACTTATAAATCCCAGACTTCAGTGATGGCTGCTGTGGGAGTCACAGCTGAGCACATGAGTATTTACCACCTTAATTTACACTTACCACACTTTATGGCTGAAATATTAAACTGATTTGAGAGATGAAACAACTTCCAAACTCCTTAGTTGTTAATGATAGTAATACATGATACCACACAAGTGCAGGAGTAACCTCAGGAACAGAGGATCAGGTCAAGACAGTCAGAAATGCAGTTTATATATAAAAATTTATATATAAAATACAGTTTATATATATGTATATGCAGTTTATATATATTATATGTATATGCAGTTTATATATATATGCAGCTTATATATATTATATATATATGCAGTTTATATATATATATTATATATATATGCAGTTTATATATATATTATATATATGCAGTTTATATATATATATTATATATATGCAGTTTATATATATATTATATATATATGCAGTTTATATATATTATATATATATGCAGTTTATATATATATTATATATATGCAGTTTATATATATATATTATATATATATGCAGTTTATATATAAAACTTTTATATATAAAATAGTTTATATACATATGTATATGCAGTTTATATATA
>JBBMKD010000054.1:6820354-6862558 GCA_037834095.1 Argya squamiceps | reverse complement strand
GCAGTTTATATATAAAACTTTTATATATAAAATACAGTTTATATATATATGTATATGCAGTTTTTATATATATATATTTGATATATATATGCAGTTTATATATAAAACTTTTATATATAAAATACAGTTTATATATATATGTATATGCAGTTTTTATATATATATATTTGATATATATATGCAGTTTATATATAAAACTTTTATATATAAAATACAGTTTATATATATATGTATATGCAGTTTTTATATATATATATATTTGATATATATATGCAGTTTATATATAAAACTTTTATATATAAAATACAGTTCCTGTGCAGCTCCAAAGAGACCAGACTGTATTTCAAGCTGACGACCCTGGACTTTCCAAATCTAATAATGGTGCAATGAATAAATGAGATGCCACAAAAATCAAGTAAGTTTTAGTCACCATTAGAAAACACAATACTATGCCAGCACAGCTGTAAATCTCTAAGAGGCTCACATTTAAATGGGGATGTTTTTGTTGAGTTTTGGAAGGCACAGAGCAAAGTCATCACTCCTGCTTCCACTGGCTCTGTCTAGACAAAGCTACACTATTGGTTTTAGGCTCATCTAGAAAAACACCAACACTGCCCTTTACATACATGTTTAAAACATGAAATTGTTTTCATATTTTTAGGCATGAAACCCTTCTCCCAGAAGAAAAGCTCACTGAAAATATTCAGGCAGTCATTGAAACCACAGCATTGACAGGGCAGAGGGAAGATGCTTTTTACAAGGTGGAACACAGAAGGTCTAGCTTGGAAAAAACCCTATGAATAAATACTTCTGAGTGAACTTACCAACTAGCTCCTGAGGATCTCTTTTCTCCACTTCTGAGAATTCCTGCAAAAAAGGAGGAAGAAACAGATTTTAGTCAAGTTATGTCTCCAACCTAAAATGCTGTTTATTTGTTTAGAAATTTACAGCTTTATTCTGACACAAGAGAATAAAAATTAAGAATGAAATTCAATTTATTAGATAAGAAGACAATGTCTGGACTATGGAGAGTTGAAGTCTAATAGGATGCTCCATTTCTTTGCAAAGCTAAATTTAATGAAAGAATTAAGGCTTTGTTTCACCAGCTCTTGGACACTGAGCTCCTTTGGAACTCCACAGAAGCTGCTGTACTCAAAGCCTTTCCTCAAAACATATCAAACCACAGATTCCTCATGTTGGTGACTGGCCCTGGGCACCAAGCAGGAGTTTTAGTCAGTGTTTTACAGCACAGTTGGTTAACACAGGCTGGATCCAGCCTGCAGGAGACTCCTTCAGTCCTGGGAATGCCAACCCCAGGCCTGTGCAGCTCCAGTGCTCTGAGCAGGATCAGCCTGGGGCATTCCCCAGAGGGGTGTGACAACAGCTCCCAGAGCTCAGTGACTTCAGGGCAGCTCCTGATCAGCCTCTGCAGCCTCCCAGAGCTCAGAGACTTCAGGGCAGCTCCTGATCAGCCTCTGCAGCCTCCCAGGGCTCTGCAGCCTCCCAGGGCTCTGCAGCCTCCCAGGGCTCTGCAGAGGTTTGCCAGATGTGTGTGTGATGTTAAATTGATCTCTGCCACTGCACCCTGCAGGGCTTTGGCTGCCAAACCCTCTCCAAACCAAACTGTCAGGGAGTGTGCTGGTGGTGCAGATCCCTGTTTTAGAAGGATGATCCCACTGTCAGTTCTCTTGCTGCTGCTTTTGGACTGATACAGCCAACCTGCTCTACCAGAGACTCCAGGGGAACTCCACTGGCTTGCAGTGCTCTGTTGGAGATCTCCACACAGCTAATCCTTGTCTGGTTATAGGAATTAAGGACACTTCATTTGCAGCAGAGTGTGCTGAGCAGGAGGCATTATGGAGGATAAGACATGCTAAAATATGGTTTCACCACACTGAGACCAACACCCAAATATTTTGGTGCTTCTGGGAGATGCCAGGAGAGCCACAAGTGATATCAAGTTCAGCACAAATAAAGTTTCTGAAACAGTACCAGCTGTATCCCAACACTGCCCTCTCCCCCTGCCTCCCTCCCAAAGACCTTTTGTGACTCACTGGACTGTTTGGCCAAAATTCCTCAGTGCCTCCAAACACTGAAGGCATTCATTGGAGCTGACACTGACAGAATGCTGCCTCCTTGCTGCTTGGTAACCCCTCCCTGACCCCTCCTTTGCTCCTTTTCCAGTCAGGTGAGAGGTGCAGCAGGTGAGCAGAGAGCAGTGAGGTCACCAGGCCAGATGTGGAACAGCCTGTGCCAAACTCACTGGGAAAATGACCCATTTCCAGAGGAGCCAAAGCCCTCTGGAAGCAGAAAAACAAATTCTTTGTGTGGCACTAACTGCTACAGGGCATTTTTTATGGCCATTCATGGAAGACACTAAATAAAAAAAAAAAAGAAAAGAAAAGGGAAAGCACTATTTCTGCATTAATACACTTGGATCACAGAAATACAAGGCTAAAGCTATTTTAGAGAAAGAAAGAAGTACACAGAGGAACATGCATCTTCTCCCTGGCCAGCTGGACCCAGGCCCCTCTGAGATGGGCTAAAGTGTCACAGCTCCAACCCCTGTGAGACAATGCCCTTGGTGTGTGCATCAACAGCTCCTCTCCCAGGGCCTCCAGCAACACAGACAGAGAAAAATCTAAACAGGAACATGACATTTCAAAGCAAAAAATGTATGCCAAAGCAGCAGCTCCCCTTGGTGAGGGCACTGGACAGGGATCCAGGGAATCCAGACTGTGCTCTCCACAAACCTGTGTGGATGGGGAGCTCACAGGCTGAGCTGCAGATCAGCACTGGAGAAGTGGGAGCAATTCTGGGGTGACTGATGGGCTGTGAGGACAAATGCAGATGAACACAGAGGCTGGAGGAGCTCACAGAGCTGCAGATGCAAGGTAACATCTGTCCAGGCACATTCAGTGATTCACCAGCAGTGAATACATGTGGGCAGGAGGCTGCTCATCCCCCTTCAGGGGGGAACTTGCTAGATGGGTAATTAAAATTATTCCTCACCTTGGTTTGAAACAACAAGCAAATGTTTGTTGAGGTGAAAGGAGGGAATTGCTTTAGCTCCAACTGTGACTAAACTATATCCTGCACTCTTATCTCTTGATAGGTTTAAGTGGAACTGAGAGGGAAGTGGAAGAGACAGATTATGTCCTTGAGCACCTCTTGCTCCTTCCTCATACCCAGCACTGCTTTTATTGTTCCTTTATGCTCCCCATCTCCTTCTGCCCATTTGCCCTCAAAAGCAAGAGAAATAACACCCCAAAACAGCAATACTGCCAAGGAGGCATTTAAGCAACCCAGTGGCACAGCCAAATTCAGGTGCATTAGACATGGGATACGTGGCCCCAAAAAGGTTGCCCTCTTATTTGGGCTACTAACAGCCTTGCAAGGGGCTGTGCTGCCTTTCTGACTTTCCCACAGGCCCATTTTCAAGTCTCCTCTATGCCTGGAGTTAGTACCAAGCAAAGCACAGAGCTCTCAGGAAACATGGACTAAGAGGCTGAGAGAAAACGTGATGGCCTGTCATGTGCACCTTATATTAGACAAAGATCTGTGAAATGTCAGCTGTGTTAAAGAAATAGTATGTTCCATGAACATCCAGAATTATCAGTAAGCTTGCTTTTAGCAGAACTTTCTTCTTTAATTTGCACCCTTTGAGTCTGTCCCATTTATCATAAATAAAGCCAGTCCCATCAGGCTCCACTGTTTTGCCCTGCCCACACCTTCCCACCACAGCAAGTCCAGTGCCCACATCCTCAGGGCTCAGCCAAGACATCAGAGAGCCCAGGGCTGCACCAAGCAAAGGCAAACACGTTCAGCACTGGATTGCAGCCACACCTCAGTGCCCAGGGGAGAGGAATTCTGCTTAGTGATGAGTTCCCTCATACCTCCACCCACTGCTCCATCCTCAATGAGCTGGAGACATCAACACAGCTTTTCATTAACTTGGGCTGCTTCCAAATCTCATAAATACCTTCAAAAACCAAAAGGATGACCAACTTTTCCAGCAGTGCTTGTCCATATTTGCTCAGTTTGCTGTTGAAAACTACAAGGCAACCAACCATCAACAACTTGACCAAAGTTTGTAGATGCAAGGTTTAAGGAGTCTTGTTCAAAACCTCTGAGTAACTACTGAAGGTCCAGAACATTCTAAAAACCTCCAGTGGAGCAATCACACAACAAGAACTGTTCTGCACTCCCTCAGGCTAATTTAAGTTTGAGACACACGATGGGTACAATGAGCTGATTAGGAAAGACAGCATAAAAACCACAAATGTGCAGATCTAATCTCATACAGTAAGTGGAATGAAATGGAGAATCACCAAGTGGAAAAACAAGGTACAATAAACACTGAAGAATTGCTACCTTTTGGTTATGAAAGAGAAGAAATATTTATGGGTGGATGAGATTAACTAAAGGAATTCCAAAGCATTTAAAAAATGGAAAATTTGAAGGTAACTGAATTTTATGTAGGGAAGTTACCTAAATCCAGTTAGGGAAAGGTGATCTCTCTGTAGATTACATCACCAAAACCCACTGTATTTCACATGGAACATAAAATCAAGCAGGTGAGTGGTTCCAGCAGGAGGGATTTTCTATCAAATCTCCCTATCAGAGTGAATATATGAAATTATTAGAAATTTCAAGCATCCCAGAGCTAAAGGCACCACTTAAAGGGTTCATTTCCATTTGAATTCTGAGGCCTTTCAAAAATAACAAGGTTAAACCTTGCTAGTGGCACCTGTACCACAGTCTTCACAAACCAAACCCCTGAAAATCTGTACAGAAGCAACTCTAAATTCACTTATAGCTTGGTTGATTTTCTGGCTGCCTCCGACTCTGCAGCCCTGGTCTCTCAAGATCAGTGGTTTAAGGGCCCAAAGCCAGACAGCCTCACTCCAACAGAGGCACTGAAAGGAATCAGGGGATGCCATGGTGCTCCAGAGCCAAGCTGGAAGAAGACTGGAAACAAAAACAAGCAGGAGAGAGACTCCTTCCCCCTGATTTGGAGAATAATAAAGAGCAGACTCTGAAGAGCACAACCTGCTGTGGATAAAGTATTAAAAAAACCCCAAACCTCATTTTTCATAGATTTTTGTGCTTCCAAGAACAATTGTGCACATCAGCTCACAGACAACGCTTATGCTGTTACTAATCCTGCTTGAGTCTAGGAAAAGGTTTTTCATTTTTTCCACTTTCCCAAGACAAATGGTTTTTCCAAGCCCTGGCCAAGATGATTCTGGCTGCAGGAGCCTGGTCATGAGCCCCAGAGTGCTGCTTCAGTTCTCATGGGTCATCACCAGTTAAAGAGGAGCAAGATGAAGGGAGTGTGTGTACACACACATAAGGAAAGTGCTGCATTCTGCCTGAAGCTTTCACCTCACTGGGGTGAAATATGGACCATCTTTTCAGTCCTCCATCCAGTTACATAAAAACCAGTGTCTGCTCAGGCTCCATGGAAAATAACAACAACCAAACACAATCCCCACAGCAAGGAATAGAGATTAAAGGAAGGAAGCACAACAATATGAATCTGAGACTGATGAATTCCAGTTTGGACAGCACAGCTTTATTTAATGGAAAGAATGGACTGACTTAAAGCAAGGCTCACTAAATCCTTGCTGAAACAAGATCCATAAATCCAGCACAGTGCTCTCACATCCAACATAACTGCTGGCATTAATTGTCACCACAAGATACAAATTCAAGCAATTCTTGCAGAAGCAGGTGCACATTTCAGTGCAGGTGCACTTCAAACTACCAGGAGAAATGGTTCAAGAGGGAGGCAGAAGATATAAAACCAGACTCTGGGGGCTTTAACTAAGATGCAAATTTTAAGGAATGGTGAAGTTGATGACAGGTTTGATACAGCTCAGTTGCATTCCCAGACTTGCAGCCAACTGAATCCTGCAGCTTCATTTCTCCACTGACATTCAGGTGATATTAAAAACAACTAGCTCAGACAGTACCTCCCCCTCAACATTTTTTTTTTCAGCAAACACTCTTGTGTTGCAGAATTGCTTCTCTCTCCCAACTACTTCACCTGATTATTGCACACACATCTAATGCCAATTTAAACTGGGAGCCACAAAATGTACAGAGCAGTCACATCATTGCCAAGCAGTGTATTAGTCTGAAGATATTGCAGAGAATTTTCAGTACAGTTCCTCCACCAGTAGCCAGGGGATCTGCTGCTGCAACAGCTGTTACAGTGGATTTCTTGAATCTGAGCAAGTGCCAGCAACAAGCTTTTGTAGTTTTCCCTCCTCTCTACAATTCAGAATATCTCCTGCATTCCCAACACAAAACCAGCCTCACTTGGCTGAGTATGATGGAAAGAAAGTATAACTTAGCAGAAAGTGCTAGAAGAGTTGTTTGAGCCAACAGTGATGATGGCCTTGCCAGAGCAAACAGGTGAAATGTCTGCATCACGCAGGCAGCAGGAGAAGGACAACCCCAAACCCTGAATCATGCTTTTTTTCCCTCTCCTCTCTTTTCTTGTTTTAAAGGAACATGGTAGCAATTATGTTCTTACTATTCCTCTACAAAGATCAGAAGTGCTCATGGGAACAGAACACCAGAAATGTCTCGTTTAATATTAAAAGTGCATGACAACAAGGATTTCATCCCTTGTTCCCCAGGTCTGCCTGATGTTGGTGTGCACCCAGGCTGAAGGCAGCAAACAGTGCATGTCAAGTGCATTTAGAGTCTGGGGAAGAGAAAGCCAGCCAACAGGAGTACAATGCTTTTATTCCTCCCCCCCATTTCTTTCTTTTCTTGTATTGTGAGAGGGGAGAATCCCAAGAGAAAGCCTGAAACAAGCACATTTCCTACAGCCATATCCTGTTTGCCAGCTCTGCTACACAGCTCCAGGCAAAGTGCCCAGCTCAGAAGAAGAAATTTCACTAAGAAAAACCTGTAGGGACCATGATCTAGATACCAGGAGAATAGATACCAGCAGCTCAGAAATGAGCCACCATAGAAAAAAACCCCTGATACATCCACCCTTCAGTGACACTTATGTACAGGCTTTACAAACCTGTTTGGAGATAGAGTCACAGACAGAAAGGGAAGGAAGCACAAATCAGACTCAACTCATGAGACATTCCCTATCAAAATGTGTGTAGCTAACACTGCCTTTTACTTTTCCAGCTAAATTACATCTAAAAATCCACATTCATTAATGAAATGAATAAAACCCCCCAAAAAAAATCCCAGTGAAAAAATCCCAACCAAGACCTGGCAAAACATTTCAGTGAGAAAGTGCTTTAGAAAGGAAGCATTCATAGCAAAAAGCCTTTAAATAGCTTCTTTGAAACTTGACTCCATTCACCTGACATATGCTATCTCAATATTTGACAAAGATTATTTTGTTAGGAGTAATTTCCAGTCAGGGAACTGTGTGCCAGAACTTTTGCTTTCCATGTGGAGCTCCAGTGAATAACAGCTGCTTCCCAGTGGAGCCTGCTCCCAAAGCTGCCTGCTTCACTTCACAGCCCCAGGAGCACAGCAGCTCCCAGCAGCCTGCCTCTGATCTGCACAGCACAAAAATTCTGCTTTCAAGTCACTTTGGCTTCCTACAGTGAAATAGAAATTCACTGGTGAAGCACCAGCAAGACAGGACTAGGCTGGAGGTGTCAAGCTATTTGATGATTTTATTTTTTACAGCTTGTTGCAGTGCAAAATCAAGTGAAGGTGGGCTGTGAAAATGCTGAAGCCTCACAGCAGCAAAGGAAAGGCTCAGGAGAGCTGACAAAATTAACTTCTCACACAAGCTTTCCTCCCTAACACATAGCACTAAAAATTCTTCATGGTTTGGAGTAGAGGCAAGGTGTAAGTGCAAGTGTCTTCAGTGAGAAATTCACTCCTCCATGAATGGATCCCACAGAGTTTATCCAGATTTTGCTCCTTCTGTACCCAGAACAGGGCAGCTGGAAGGAGCTATTTTCAGCTCTCTGCTGGTATTTGAGGCAATGCTCCATCTGTGCTGACTGCTCAGCCTCTCACTCTGACATGCACAGCCCTGCACACTCACACCAGCCCGTTTGAGAACAGCAGCCAGAAATAATTGCAGCTACAGAGCTGGACTTGAAGAACTCAGACCTTTATCAGGTGAAATATGCAAGGGGAAGCAGCTCCAGAAAGGACTTTTCTTCAAGTTTAAAGACAAACAGAACAAGGCTGGCTCTTCTTTGGAGGAAGGCAAGCCACACCTGTGTCAATAATCCCTGGTATTTAGTGCTGCAGGGAGTGAAGAGTCTGCTGCAACATGTATGCCCGGCGGGGAGGAAGGAACAAGCATGTCCACGGACATGTCTCATCTTCCAAACAGCTCCAGAGCTGGATGGAAGCCAGCACCTCTCCAGGAGGGATTTCAGTCTCAGAGCCCAGCAAGGCTGTGATCTGTCTCCCTTCAGACAGAGCTGGAGACAGGAGTTCGTGTGGCAAGGGCAGAATTATCCCAGATGCCAAATGTTGTTTTGCTTCCTGCAGGCAGAGCAGCTTTCACTGCCTGGGATATTCTCTGGCCATAACCAAGGTTCACCCAGATAAAATGGGGACCAGGTACCAGCTGGTTTCATGTCTGGCCACTCACTGTAGCAGCATTTGCAGCTGAGTTATCTCTACTCCCCTCTAAACTCTCTGCAAAACCCTCTGGTTCTCTCTAAAGAGCTCTGAAAAAGCATCTTCAAACCTAAAGCAAGGGAAAACCACACAGAGTTGGAAGCACAGACAGCATTTTACACAATCATATTAAAAGGAAATTAAAACACAGAAAAAGAGTCTGAGACTGCAGTGCTTATCTCTGGCACCTTCAGGCTGTGCTTCCAGGCGAAGGAAGGAGTGAGGAAAGAAAGCACTGGAGTTCTAACCTTGACCCCGACCCTGGGAACTGCACAGTTCATGCTCTGAAGGTGTTTACAGAGGAATGCTCACAGCCATGCACAATGCAAGGCCATATTAGGGATACAACTTTTCCCAAACAGACTTTTCCCCTTCTGTGGAGCAAAGTAATTACACCTGAGATGAAAGTTAATGAGCAGGTTCAAGCATTTTTTGAGAAGCTGGCTTGAGGAATGTATGCTGAATTCAGAAAAATGAATATGCCTTATCAAAGTAAGAGTTAATTTCAGGGATTACGTTACTGCACACACACACCCATTTACTGGTTCTCAGTACTTACCCCTTTTACTTTAAATCAAGATAATTTTGGTATTTAAACAAACAGGTTAAGGCAGATTAAAAAAAACCACTGCAGTCAAAAGCCTCTAAGTATTAGTACACACCTACACACCATAACACAGCAGAATTACTTTACAGGTATGCTGGATCAATAAAAGCTAAACATAATAAAGAGCTGATGATTATCAAGAGGAGGTACTTAGACATGCTTAGAGGCACAGTACTCCTCTGAAAATTTGACAGGCCTCCTGCTAGATCCCATTTTGGCTGCCTCTCCATACAACACCTCCAGGATGCAGAGGGGACCCTTAAAACAAAACCAGGAAAGGAAAACATCAAAGTAGCCACCTGCCCTGAAAAACTGCTACCATGTGTCAGGCATTCACCTGCCAAGGGAGTGGCAAATTTCTGAGCTTTCCTGCACTAGCTGGTCCTGACACAACAATCAAGGCTCAAGAGTTAATGATTTCCCTCTGGGAAAGCTCCAGGACCCAAGCTGCAGGGCTGGGCTCTGTACTTGATCAACACTTGCAACCTGATATTCATCCAGCCCTCCAATATGAAGCACAGAACCCCTCAGGTAAGGCTTGGAGCACAAGGTCAGTATTTTCAGGTTCCTTTTTCATTTTCCAGCAGGGCTGGTCCAGTTTAGTGAGCTCTGAAAGTTTGTATCTTGTTACTGCATCAGGGCTGTAACCAGAGCCCCAGCAGCCCCTTAACCCTGTCCTTTCAAACCAGCCAAGGCCACATCTCACACCCAACCCCAAACCTCCTTCACTCTGCACCCAGGGCTCCAGCAGCTCAGGAAAGGGCACAAAGAACTCACCCAGGCTGTGGATTTCACTGTTTTAACATCACTGTTAAATGACAGATTTTGTTGCCTATTTCTTTTCCCTTCAAAGCAGAAGGTTTTGTTTCTAAGGTGCTTTTAAGGCAGGTGCTTGTTTACAATTGGGGACTGCTCAGGTAAAACTGTGACCATTCATAAACCTGTCCTGTTCCAGAGCCTGAGCACATCCAGCCAGGTTTGATTTCTGGAAGAGCAGTTTGTTCTACCCAGATTTGCATCTCCAGTTCCCCATGAGTGCCTGAAGCACTTCAAAATGCAGTCACAGTATGCAACTGAATATATCTGAACCTGCTGCTTAAAGAGAAAGATTCTGCTTTTTGCTGCAAGCACACTGTGTTTTTGAATAACTCACAGATGCTAACATGAATTCCATGGGCCAGAAGTCTGCTCTGGAAAAATGCTTCCAGGTGACTGATGAGGCTTAAATATTCTCCTCCTCCTGGCACACCTTTTCTTCCAAACAGGTGTATAAAAACTTCTCTATCTTGCCAAGAGCAGAGAGAAAACAGTGGTTTGACATCACAATGTTAGAACTTGGAAAGCTTATTGTGACTTGCTCCTTGGCAAAAGAATAACCCACAGGAAAAGCTGCAGTCCCAAGCAGCACTTTGTATTGGCTCCCCCTCCAGGGAGGAACCAGGGAACAGCCAGAGAGGAGCCCCTTCATCAAAACCAACAAGGGCAGATTCCCTGGAAACAAGAGAAAAACCTGAGACAAATATAAAACAAACATCTTCCCAGTGGGGATATTTGAGGCAAGCTCCAAATTTCACTCTCCCCATCATCACTTTAAAGAATTTTTACATCACTCCCCACTTTCTGTCTGACTCCACCCACAAGTGACCCCTCTGGAGGTTTTGTGTCTGGCACTGTCCAAGTGCACAATGAGGCCAAATCACAGGATGCAGCAGCAACAAGGGAACTGCTCCACACAACCTGGCTCCATTATCCAAGATATAAACTCCAGGAGTTTGTTCACAATATGTACAAAGAGGCAAAACACCAGGAAAAAAAAATCTTCAGTGCTTGAAATTACTATGATTGACTGATGAATTCATTTCTTTTTCCTCATTCATGCATTTTAAATGATTGACTTTCTGCCTATGGTCAGATACAGACCTTGGAAAAGCCCTAGCCATATATAAAGAGTAGGGGGAAATCTATTTGAACATATTTCCAGGTCTCAGATGTCTCCATGAAACTGAGCAGGCACAACTGCAGGTTCAAAACAAAATTAAATTACCTAAAAGTGTCAGTGATTAAGTTATAATCAAGGGCCTCCCTTTTTGCTGCACTTTGGATTTACAGTAACTGCAACACTTGTTACCTGCCACAGGCATTGCAAGCTCCAAACAGTGAGGATGAAGAAGAAGAACACTGCCACTTGGTGGAAAAAGGGAATAGGAAACATTTGCAACTGCTCCAAGTACAAACACTTCCCCAGGGATGTTCCATCTCTCCCCAGCCCAAGTGAATTCCTTAACAGCATGGCTGGTGCAGCTGCCCCAGTGCCCCCACAGCCACGAGTTAATATTAAAAAAACCCCAAAAGGCCAAAGGAGACAATTCCCTTTTTCACCTTTATTTGAAGACATCTATTAAAGATGACATGGGAGTCTGAAGCTGCTGAGTTTCAGGCTCAGTTCAGCTTTGCCTCCCTCCTACTCTTCTCAAATCCTCACCCTTCTTGCCACACTGGGATGGCAGGAATTACATTTTACTTTATTTATTTCCTTTAATTCACATCTTCAGCTCTTGCAGAGTTACTATTGCACAGTCTAGCAAGATACAAACTGCCTTTTGTTTTTCATACATTCATTATTTCTTTGCTTCCTCACTGAAGCTGAAATGCTGCTCTGTGGCCACGTGTGGCTCTTCTTCAGAAGAGCAAAATGCCCCTGGACAGCAGCACACAAAGCTCACTGAAAGCAAGAGGCTTTTTAAACCAGCCAACATGAAATGTCAGTGACATATTAAAGCAGCAACCACACAATCCAGTGGTGAGGTTTCTGTCACTTATGATTACTCAGATAAGAGCAACTACAGTCAGATTCTGTTCTTTCTCTCTGCCAGACCTACCCTCCACTGCCCTGAAGTCCTACAGCCCCCTTTAGAGAAGGCAGAAATGGAACAGAGTCCTACTACACGACTTCCAAAACTCGATTTACACCAAATTTATCTTCTAAGGAAATCCCATATTTTTATTTCACAGTACACATTTGAATCCAGCACGTTTTACATCTTGCCAGCATGTCTACCAGGGCAAAAATGTAGAAGCAGAAAAAGGATAAAAGTGAGAGATTCCCTTTTCCTTTCTTTAAAAAAAAATCTTTTTGCAACAAGGAAAGGAGACAATATATTCTATTTCCAAGTGCCTGGGAGCCATTTCAGACACTTTTACCAGCTGCAGTGCAGCTGCCAAGATTTCCAGCTGTGTATCACTGTAAATCCATAAGAATACTGTGGAACCTGGAAGAAGGTGCTGCTATAAAACAAATTCAAACAGAACAGAATAGCTAAACACATCCATTTGCCTTCAGCTCAGCCCATCAAACCCCTGTGGTAAATCGAATTTTCTACAGAATTTTGCTTTGCAGCACAGTCCCATGGTTTTCATAGCAGAGTTTAAGGACTGTCTGTATCCTTGAGGAGCTGCTGGATAAAATAAATGCCCTTGCAACTGTTCATCACTTGGCATCCCTGACAAACAGGACTGCTTCTACTGAACTAACATAAACATTTTAATACAGTTGTCTATAGTTTCAAATGGATTTGGTCTTTTGTCCTGCAGCTTTTAGCCTGATCCATGTCTTGTGTGCTGTTGAACAGCTGTTCAGCAGAAACAAGGTGAAATCCCAAAATAAAGATGATTTCAACTATTTATGATAATAGCTATTATCTGGGGATCTTATTTCACTTTTTAAATTTTAATCTATGACCTTTACAAAACTCCTTCATTCAAAAGGACAGAGCTGGAGAGAACTGGATTGATTTTGGCCTTCCATGACCTCTTAGGGCACAGGATCATTTATTCATTACGTTGTTCTAAATAAAGAAATTATTCCAACTAACACTGGTCATACAAAATTCTGGATGCTGCAGCTCCCACATCACTGCAAAACAGGTGAGATGGTGGCAGCAAACTTCAGATCTAACGCACAACATGACCAAATTCTGGAACCAGAAATTCCTTCCTGATGCAGACTCATGTGTGTCACCTTTGCAAATTCATGAAGGCTGAGCTTCACTGTGACTCAGCCTGAGATCTATTAACTGCCTTTGGCAGAAGCCAGAACTAAACTCAGAAACACAGGTTAAAGCTACAAAAGGTGTGGAACTAACTGCAGATTACAAAAGAACACCCAGCCATGCTGTTAAGACTTACTCCTCTTGTCCTGAGCTTCCCCACCACCACCAGACCACACTTTGAAATACCTTTAGGTCACCAGCCTCAGGTTTTTCAGTCTCTGAATCGTCATCTTCCTACAAGACAAGAATTTACAGGATTAAGCTTAAAGAGCAGGCCTGGCAAGGAACTGAACTTAACAGCAAAGGGCATTCAGCAGCCCAGCAGTAGTCCAAAACCCTTTCCATGGAGGGTAGCTTTGCCCCACCCACTCACAACCAGAAAACAAGTCCTATAATCAAGGGAAGAAGTGTTTGTTTGGGGTTTGTTTGGTGGGTTTTAGGGGTTTTTGTAGGGAAAAGCATCACTCAGTAGCAGTTGTCCCTACAAAACTCATGCAGCTCTGAAATACTCAGACAACAAGAAGCAGCAGAACTGGGGGAAAAGGGATTTGTCCTCTGATAATTCTGTCCCCTCCAGCTGGCAGGTGGGGATTGAAGAGCCTCTGCTCAGCAGTACCCACAGAAAAAGCAGCATTTGCAAGACCTGTGAGAGTCCCAAGCATCAGCAACACACAGAGCACACAAAGCTGGGCTGCCACCAGACCAAACATGCAGCTTGGAGAGGGTCTGGCCCAGCACCAAGTTCCAGGGGCCCAGCAGACACAACTCCCTGCCTGGGGCAGAGCTCTTGTGCCTTGCTGTGAGCCTCCACAGGAGGGAACACTGACAAACTTCAGGTAGCAGACTCTATTTTAAAAAAAAATTATTTTATGAACCAGAAAGAACTAGAGGAACTTCTGCCCTGTGAGAGCTCCAAAAGCTGAACACAGCATGGGGTGAAAATCCACACCAGGTGAGCAGGAAGCTCTGGTTTGGTCCCCACTGGCAGAAAACCTGCTGTCCCCTCACTGGGCATCCTCCAGGTACCCATTTCTAGACATAAACACAAACTCTGGGTTCAAAGCAAGTTTGAGGAGCAGAAAGTGTTTTTCATGCTCACATAACTCAGCAAAATGGTTTTTCTTCCACACTTCCCCACAGATTTCAATGTTGGCTCCAAAACATGAACTTGGTGTTTCAGCTTCAAAAAGGGAAACAAAAGAAAAGGTGAAATGAGAGGTGCAAGTGAAAGGAAGAGTTTACAAGGAATTGCCACCTCAAAGTATTGGCACATGAGCCAGTTCTGACAAGGCAAGATAGAGACTAACCACACAGTAAGGTCAGTAAGTTTTAATTGACTGAATTTAGAGCCTCTCTTACAAATGTGAGACAAAACCTCCTTCATTTCAGCTGCTCTCCAGCTTCCCTTTCTGAAAGATGCACACATCACAATAACTCAGTCCAGGCTGTCAAAGGTTAATTACAGTGAGTTTGTAACTAGAAAAGAACCAACTAACTTGGGTGTTTGCCACAAATGAGACTGCTCTCCCCTCTACAGTCTCTGTTATACAGATAAAAGTGATTTTCAGCAAAGCAATAATGGGTTTAATTATCCATGTTGCAGACAATAACTGAAACAGCTCTCAAAAACTTCTGACCTAGCAGGGAGTAACAACATTAACAAACAAAGCAGCATTACTGAGAACTGGCTGGGAATAAAAACAGAGGCTTTTCACTCACTGGTAAAAGTAATTGAAACACCCACTGGGCTGTACAGAGCAGAGCACAGGACAGCCTGAGCCCACCCCATCCTGCTTCCTCACAACAACTCAAACCCCCCTGAGCCACCAGCACAAGCAAGGAAGATTTCAATTCTGCTCAAGAGAACATTCAATATTCTCTTCAAAAGAATATTTAATGGAGAAAAGAAAAAAAAAAGAGGAAGTAACTTGTGCAAGCTGCACTGTAACCACAAACCTTGGCTGACACCAGAGGGATTGACAGATTGTCTGTCATTTCCTGAACTGCAGCTGATGATGGGCAGCTGCACCAAAAGCTGTGTGTGCAACACAGCCCCTCCATTTACAGCCCCTCTAAAATACCAACTGAACACAGGTGACCTTGGCAAGCACCTGGGTCACACACAGGGCTTCCCCTGAACTAGAGGGACCTCACTGAAACAGAGTCTGGGTATAAAAAGAAGAATCTCTGAAGCAGTGCCAAAGCTTCACTGCTTTGCTGAGGGAGACACCAGGGGCAACAGAACAGAACTCAAAGCAGGAACAAGAGACTGAGGAATTCCTTGGCTGCTACTTGGGCAGACAGATGGCAGAAAATAGTGTCTGATCTAACACACAGAGCAGATTCCAGTGAGGAAAAGTTATATAAGAGTAGCCCTGGGGTTTTGGCTATGTTGTAGAAGGAGGAACTGGAACAAGAAGAAGATAACACAGTGTGACCATAAAGAAAGGAGATGAGAACCTTCCCTTCTCCCCACCAAACTTCTTATTTCACTACCCCAGCCCCAGGGCAGAGGTTCTGTGTGATGCAGCTGCATTCACAGCCTGTGAGCTCCGTGCCCTGTCCCCCCACACGGTGGTTTTCTCAGAATTCAGGTGACAGCAGACACGGGCCATGCACCTGGGACAGACAAAAGCCACCCACATGTAGACAGGACACTGTGACATCAAGGTGACCTGAGGCAGGGAGTGGACTGAGCTACACACAAAAGAATAATTCGAGACAGCACAGAAGTTTATTCTTTTTAATCCACCAGCTGATGATGTGGTCTTTAACAAGGTTCTTATATGGTCTTCAACAAGATACTTATATGTCAATTATGTTTAAAGAATAGCTTTTACTGGGAGGGGCTGTAACAGCCTTTTTCCTATAAAAGAGTCCAACGACACCAACACAGTAACGAGCAACACGAGCTGTGCCAAGCTGCTGATAGGTTTCAGGGCAAATGCTTTCCACTTGAAAACAAAGTGGAAAGGAGTAGGTGGAAAGTGCTGAAAGCCACACGAGGAGTCAGATATTCCAGGTTCCACCACGGGTCGCTATTCGGGGTTTTTATTTGAAAGAGAAAAGCCTCTACAGCCTGTGCAAGGGGTCAAGACAAGCTCCCGGAGCAGGGAGGTACTTACTGACTGCCTGCTGTTCTCATCGTCCTCCTCTTCGTACCCTTCCTCGTCGCCATCCAGGCGGGTAAAGTCATCTTCCCCGTACCCAACTGACACCAGACCTCCTTTCTCTCCTAAGAAGGAAGGGATAAGGAAAGCGGTAAGGAAAGGGGAGGCGGCAGCGTGCGGGGCCTTCCCTTCACATAAGGGAAAGCGCCAAGCCGGGGCGGGCCGCGCGGGGGATCCCTGGCGGCCCAGCCGGCCGCCTGTCCCGGTTCCCTGCCTGCCCTCACCCGTAGGCGCTCCCCCATCGCTCCCCGCCGTGCCGGCCTCGCTGTCTGACTCCGGGTCCGAGTCCTCGGCATAAACCGCCAGCGAGGAGAGAACGCTACGCTTCGCCGCCGCCATCTTCCGCCCCGGCCACGGCGCACTTCCGGCGCGCGGGGATGACGTACATAGTGCTGTCACCATGGCAACGCTGCCCTTTTTCCGCCCTCAGCGGGCTCACAGCGCACCCCGTGAGGGGAACCCCGCCCGCACCGCCAGAGGGGAAACTGCTCCGGGAGATCGCGGCCGGAGGGGAAAACCCTCAGCGAGGCGGAGCGGAGCGTGTCGCGGGAGGAGAGGGGATGAAAAGTGCGCGGGCTGGCCCTTTAAGTGGCGCTAGTGACGTCATTTTGTGGCGCCGCCACAGCACCTGGCGGGTGTGGAGCGAGCGCGGAGGGCGGGGGCCGGTACGGGGCGGAGGTGGGACAGGGGACACGGAGGGTGCAGGGGCACCGGGCCCTGGGGAGGAAGGGGGTGGGTGAGAAGGAGCCCCCCTCCATGTGAGGGTGCGGGTCCGTTCTGGCACTGAGGCCCCTTCGCCCTCTGAGCTGTGCCCCGTGAGGAGGGGACTGACCCAGAGTAAACACTCTCCAGTGAGGGGGGTCTGGATAAGCATCCCTGAGAGACCCGAAAAAAGGGGGAGTGTGGCAGGGAGGCTCTGGGGGGGATCGTGCAGGTGGCAGGGGCTCGGGGAGAGGAGGGTGGCAGCGTCCGGGTCTAGCTGAGATTCCTGTCGCCGTTCGCAGCGTCCTCAGGATGAGCGGGAAGGCTCCCCCGGGCCTGGAGGGCAGGGTCCGGAAAACACTGCAGAAGGTCTTCGGGTTCGAGTCCTTCAAGACTTCCCTGCAGGAAAGTGCGACCATGGCTGTGGCGAGAGGTGAGGCTGGGCATGGGAGGCATGTGGAAGGAACACGGCCGGATGTCCATCTCCCTCTGGGAGTTGCTGTTGTGTCTGCCGTGAGCAGACGTCACCTGGACTGAGCAGGAGTTCCCAGCCCTCCACACCCTCCTCTGCTCTGAGATGGTTTTGGTGGCCCAGGAACACGTGCTGCACACCAGCTCTGCTGTCATTTGTTTTGTTACACCGTCATTGCATCATCCATGCAAAGGGGAAATGGGAAAGGGCAGCATTGTTGGTGTCTTTTCTAGTAGTCTCCTCACACCTGCCAGCGTGTGACATCAAACCTGTTAACATTCAGACATTTTCAGATTAAAACTGTACTTGTGTCAAAGATAATACCAGTGGAGGATTTGATTTCTTGGCATAGCTGAGAGCTTCGGAATCGTGGGGCCATTTTCAGAAACATTTCTGTGCTGATGTTGACACACGCCCCAACAGCCAGCTGGGGATGAACAGACACAAACAAGCTGCCAGCTCCTCCAGCAGCTCTCTCAGTGTGAATCAGAGCCCCATCCATTGAGTTTCCATCTATCACCATTCAGAGCTGACAACAGACCTGTCAGAAGTGGGATTCTGTGTGCAGGGTGTCTCTGCCTGTTAACCTGGTGTCACTGGCACCTTCCTGGCTTGGATTGGATCCTGATTAGTGCAGGAGCAGACACTCACTGTAGGATATTATCAATGTGGTTGAGATTTCCAACTCCTGTTTCACGTGAGGGGTCTTTCTGGGATGAGCTTTAAGAGGATGTGGTGAAGTTCTGTCATGGGGCTCCTAATGTGGGGAGTGGAGGTCTGTAAAATGAGTGAAAGCAGCTTTTCTGGAGGAGATTCAGCATGAATAACTTCTGTGTATCTTCTGGTACTTTTGTACAGCTCCCTTTAAATGTTTACAAAGCAATGTGAGGTCCTTTGGAGGAAAGCACTGCTGGCATGCAGAGCATGGCTGTGCTTTTAGAACTGAACTGAAGTGTTTTGTTGCTCTACCCCCTGCACACATGTGCTGTTCCTGCCCAGCCCCAGGAACTCAACACCACCCAGAGGCCTTGAGCTTTCTTCTGTTGTTTTTGCAGGAGAGAAGGATGTCTTTGTGTGCATGCCCACAGGGGCAGGGAAATCCTTGTGCTACCAGCTTCCTGCAGTTCTGGCAGTGGGCATCACCATTGTCATTTCACCTCTGATTGCACTGATTCAGGTAACTGTCTCCTGGGAGCAGCACTCAGGGAAGGGGTTGGGAGCCTCTGGAGGCACAGCAGCTGCCCTCTTGTCTTTCTGCCCACGAAAAATCCACCTGCCTCTGGATTCTCTTGATGTCTCTGTGCTTTCCTTACCCTGGGATAGGTGAGGACAGCAGAGTATCTCTGCTGTGATACTTTGCATTTCTCTAAAAGGATGGTTTTGCCTTTAATAATAACCTTTAATAGTAACCTGGTGGTTTTTATACCTGGGCCTTCCTCTGTTTTCTCCAGACATAAACAGCAAAACAGAGTAACTCAAATGCACCAAAAGACGGATCTTTCCTCAGAGTAAAATATACTTTATCTATAAAGTAATAACTCCAGGAGTGATGAAGTTGCCTTTGAAGGCACAATTCATTCTGTATCAAAATGTCTTTTCATTGCAGTCAATCTGTGATGGGAAGAAGCTGCTTTAGCAGAGCTGCTCCATCAGCACTTTCATCTGTGAGACTTTTTTTTCTCTATTTTGCCTTTTCTACTGTTTCATCACCTGTTGGGAGAAGCAATTCCCTGTAAAAGCAGCTGTAGCATTGCTTAGACTTGTGCAGACCATTAGCACTGAGTGACATCTGGTGCTGCAGGCTGCTGCTTTGGGATTTGTTATTTGTGGAATTATTTTAACTCCTTTACAGTCTCAGTGTAATACACAGTAAGAGCCATAGCAGGCTTGCTGATACTTCTCAGAAAGATACAATAAAGAGTGATTTTGTTCCAAGTGTGAGGATTACTGCTTTAACTCCAGCATGGCCAATATTAGTGAAGTTGAGGTTAAGATATACCATTGATAAGAGAGTTATAAATAGGTTGAGATGGGCTTGATGAGTCTTAGGGGAAAGAGCTGGAGTAAAGCCCCAGAGTCTTCTCATCAAGCCCTAAGAAGGGGTTGCTGTGCCTGAAATGATCATGATGTATTTCAGTGTAGCCAAACTTCAAGAGTTCAGCCTGTGCAGTTCATTACAGGGAACGCTGAGGGGTGACTGTGAATGGAGAGCAGAAACAGACATTAAATCAATGACTGAAACCAGATATTGAGTAAAATAATGAGATACCTGTTTTTCAGGACTCTTCATATCCTGAAATGTTAGGTGCTAGTCAAGTGCAAGTGAGCAGGGGACAGGGAAGTGAATTTGTATGGCCAGTGTTCATCTGGATGTGATGCCACGTTTTCTTCTTGGTTTTCATGACACGATTCTCATCCATGCTTTGGTTCTGCTGCAGTGGTGATTTGCATGATCCTGTACTCTGTCCTGTCTCAGTTGTGTTAGGACATCCTTCAGTTATTTTGGAGTGAACTGCTCCCTGTTCTTGCAGGATAGGAGTGTTCATTTTCCATCTGTGACAACTCTGTAGTGTAAATACTGAGACGTGTTCAGGTCATGGTGCCTGTGATGAGTTGTTTTGCACAGATCCCTGCTAGTGTTCCCTAGCAGCAAAAAGACTGTCTTAAATTGAATGGATGCACAAAAATGCAGTTAAATGTAAGAGCTGGATGGAGCTCACAGGTGAAGGAAAAGGCATCTAGAACTGAAGTTTCAAATAACAGGACTGTAGGTGTGTGTTGTCCTGTGCTTTGACCCAGGAGGTGGAAGCTGGGGCTTCACCCTACTAATCTTTCTTGGTGCTGGTGACTTTCTTTATTCCCCTTTGATTTTCATTTCTATTTTGCATTTACTCTAGGATCAAGTGGATCACCTTCTGGCTTTGAAGATCAAAGCCTGCTCTCTGAACTCCAAGCTGTCTGCCCAGGAGAAGAAAACCATCCTGGCCGACTTGGCAAGCGAGAAGCCTCAAGTAAAGCTCCTCTACATCACCCCAGAGATGGCAGCTGCCTCTTCCTTCCAGCCAACCCTGAGCTCCCTGGTGTCCAGGAACCTGCTGTCCTACCTGGTGGTTGATGAGGCTCACTGTGTGTCCCAGTGGGGACACGACTTCCGCCCCGACTACCTGCGCCTGGGCTCGCTGCGCTCCCGCGTCCCCCACACCCCCTGCGTGGCCCTGACTGCCACTGCCACCAAGCAGGTCCAGGAGGACGTGGTGGCAGCCCTCAAGCTCAAGCAGCCACTTG
Source organism: Argya squamiceps (assembly GCA_037834095.1). Taxonomy (NCBI): domain Eukaryota; kingdom Metazoa; phylum Chordata; class Aves; order Passeriformes; family Leiothrichidae; genus Argya; species Argya squamiceps. The sequence goes on along the minus strand of JBBMKD010000054.1, from coordinate 6,841,639 downwards.
CCACCTTTAAGACTCCTTGTTTCAGATCTAACTTGTTCTATGATGTGCAGTTCAAAGAGCTCCTGACAGATCCGTACACCGACTTGAAGGATTTCTGTCTGAAGGCGCTCGAGGTGAAGGGCACCACTGGGGTAGGTTTTACCTTTAGGGAAGAAAACTAAACTGGACAAAATCTACCTTAATGGTCCTTAATTTTCTAGGGGTTGGTGGGGTCTTGACAGGTCAGGCAGGAAAGGAGGAGGTCCCAGGAAGGAAAGTGCTCGTGTGTATTTTCTAAGTCCTCTAAAAGTGCACGTGTATTTTTTTTAGTTCTTCTAAAACAGGTAGAATGTGAAGGCTGTGTTCCTGTCAGAGGTGTCGTCACAAAATTGATTAGGAATATGGAACAAGCATTTCCACTTGGTTTGTCACATCCTCTGTGACCATTGTGTGTTTGTGTTCTGCCCTTTCAGAGTGGTGGGAGTGAGCAGAAGCATTTGAAGTGTCAAATTTCCTGCTCTAACACTAATTCTCCAAATAACTCTCTGCAGCTCAGCTATAACCTCTGCACCTGGGTGTGTCTGTGAGATGCCTCTTGCCTTGTGTCTCCTAAGAGGATGAGGGGCTGCATTTGCAGCTTTGCAGTTTGACTTCAGGCAGTGTGCTGGCCTTTGTCTCCCAGGTGTACTCCGGCTGTGGCATTGTGTACTGCAGGATGAGGGATGTGTGTGACCAGCTGGCCATTGAGCTGAGCTACCGAGGGCTGAAAGCCAAGGCCTACCATGCAGGTACTGCAGTCTGCATCTCTCACTGGCTGGGAGAAGTGAACTCTGCCACCTGGGTTGGGGCTACCTAGAAAAGAGCTTTCTAGGCATGCTCTGCACTCTGTGTGATGCTCACACATCAGGTCTGTGAGGTAAGTGCAGGCCCTTCACCACAGTGGCATCCCCTTGTCTCCAGAGCTGTTGGTTTTGTAGGATCTTTCATGGTCTGAATACAACAACGGCTTTTATCCTGGGTGGGGAGCTAGATTTTTTCTTTGGAATAAAACCAGCTGTTGCTGACTTCTGCTTGGTCCCAGGCCAGTTTAAACATTGAGAAGAGAGGAGTGTGTACATCAGTCAGTTTTAGTGAGGGAATTGGCCTGCAATGGGGGAATGGATGAGAAAGAAAACCCTCTTGTTTCTTTCCTTCTTGCTTTTTTGGGGGTTTTGTTTTTGGTTTTTAGGGTTGGGGTTTTTGTTTGTTTGTTTTTACTTAGTTTGTTTGGTTGTTTGTTTGTTTGGGGTTTTTTATTGGCTGGTTGGGTTTTTTTGTTTGTGGGGGGTTTTTTATTGTGTTTTTTTTTCCTTTTTTGGGGGATACAGTTTGTTTGTTTGTTTTGTTGTGACGTTGTTTACTTTCTCTTCCTTCCCAGGGCTCAAGACAGCTGACAGGACTTCTGTCCAGAATGAATGGATGGAGGAGAAGATCCCTGTCATTGTTGCAACCATCAGTTTTGGAATGGGAGTAGACAAAGCAAACGTCAGGTGTGTGAGGCTGGGTGTTGTGCACCATCAGAGACTGAAACCTGAGCAGGGGGAAGGAAAAGTCTCTGGCTCTGTTACCTGAAACACCTGACTCAACTACCTGATGAACATTTGCTTAAACCAACAAAAGCAGTGCTGGAAAATTTTTTGTTAGAAGCAGCAAAACCAAACCTGGGAGGGCTTTGTAAAAACATTAAACACAAGGCATCAGAGCTCCTTTTTGCCAGTCATCCTCAAAATGAAGAGAACTGGAGGAATGCTTTTCTGCCACACCCTCCAGGGTTTCAGAAAGAGCCATCTCAGTGCAATCACAGCTGTCTCTTTCACTTCTCTTAGTGCAATGGCTGCTGTTTAAAAGCAGTGGAAAGAAAATCTGCACCTAAAATAATTCATCCACCCTCTATTAAAATAGTCTGAGCCAGCTGTTTTTGGAGATCTCTTGCAATGCAATGGGGAAAAAATAGCCCTTCACAAATGGCAATAACCAAAATACAGCTCCAGTCCAAGGACTGAAACTTGGCATGTGGTGTCCATTGCTGTTCCTCTGAGATTGCTGTCCCCATAAGGGCTCTGTGTTAGAATTGCTGTTAGAATATGGCTGTGCTGAGCTATTATTGTGATCACTTACTTGAGGGATAATTCAGGTGCAGCTCAGGCAACACCCACAACAGAGCTGATCTTTAAAATCCACGTCAGAAGTTGCTCTGAACACTGTGAGAGAAGGGCAGGATATCACTGAGCAGATCCCATCAGTTCACAACTGTGCCATCCCTCTGCTGGTGTCACTGTGCTGCCAGGGAACAGGATCCCACAGCAGTGACAATTTTACTCCTTGATGCATCTTTCCAAACAGAGGAGTGAGGAGTCTCCTAGGACATGAATTAATGACCTGCTGAAGCCACTCTGCCCTGTCCAGTGGTCATTAAAAAAAGGCAAAAAAAAAGTATTTAAAAAAACCTGAAATGCATAGGGCTGACTGAAAGTGAAATGTAGCTGAAATATGCTGCTAATCTGCTTAGTTTACAAGGAATGGAGTTAAAATGACTCCTTACAGGATTTAAAAAAAAAACAACTTAAAGAACATTATACCCAAGCCTAGTTAACAAGGCACTGCTGCTAAGCCTTTGCTCTGTGTTGGCAGATTTCTGAGTATTCATGCATATGTTATCAAATAAGATCAGGTCTGACAACTTCTGGAGGTGACTCTTCTGGACAAAAGGGAAAACAGAGGTGGTGTTCCTTTTTTTTCTGATGGAATCTGGTCCTCCCTTTTCATTGTTAATTCAGTTCTGCTTACAATTATTTATCAATTTCTTCAGCAAACTTCCTGATGGGGTTTAAATGTGCAGGGCTGTGATGCTTCCTGCTTGGCCTGTTCCTGGTCTGTTTGTGTTTGAAGAAACACATTTGCTTGTTATTCTCATTTAATCTTTAGCTACACCCATATGCATCATACCTGCCCTTGGGTCATGCTGCCTTTGAGGAGGATTTGAAAACATTGGCAGCATTACTGTGCTGTCCAAATCTCTCAGAACAGGTATAAGCAGAATTGCTGAATAGTCAGGTACAAGCAGGTTTAAAGCAGTCTTGCAGTGCTGTGTTGAACACCTTCCTGCAGAGATTACATAAAATTTAGTAATGATTGTATAGTCATATTTGCTGGTTAAGAAGGTTGCCTTCATCTGAGAAGCACAGTGAGGTGGAATTTCCCATGGAGATTTTGGCTGAGTGTCTTTTTAAAATTGTGTTTCATAATGGTGCAGTTGTGTCCCACAAAACAAATAAGACTTTTTTTATTAATGCTGTATTTTATGGTAAAATCTCCCAAACTCCTTAATTCAGTGTCTTTATTCTCAGTTTTCACAGCTGTACAGTTGCTTGCATATTTGGGATACCTGTGTGCTCATTCTTTTCCATCCATGTGGAGTGGCATCCTGCTCACGTGCTGCCCAGGTGCATTTGTTTTCTTTCAGCTCTGTTGCTTTCCATGCCTTGTGTGTTAAGAGGACTAAAACTTCACCCTGCAAATTCTCTTACTGTGCTCTATCCTCTTTTATGTTTTGCTGCCCTGTTTTTTGCTGTTGTTGATGCCCACAGACACCACCCTGCTGTGTGCAGTGCTCCGAGAAACCTGCAGCCTCATGTTCCCTGTTTTATTTTACCACATGCAGATTTGTTGCCCACTGGAATATTGCCAAGTCCATGGCTGGGTATTACCAGGAGTCTGGCAGAGCTGGGAGAGATGGAAAACCATCCTGCTGCCGCCTCTATTACTCCAGGAATGACCGGGATCAAGTCAGCTTCCTGATCAAGAAGGAGCTCTCCAACATCCAGGTGAGATGCCTGGATACACTGCCTTGCCTCTGCTCTGCTTTGCCTGCAGTAACCTCTGAATATGAAAAGATGAAATGAAATTTTCTGAGTCTAGAGCTGTGTGGAGCCCCATTTCAAGGGACAGCAAAGGAAGGGAAGCAGGGAAGGAAAAGGCTGCCAGAGCCAGCTCTGTTAGAGAGGAATGGGTGAGCAGAAGTTGGAGCAGAGACAGGGAGGTCTGTAGCTGTTCACCATGTAGCTCAGGAGGGCTGGATTTGATCATTGCTAGAGTTACTCTGTCTGTGTATATTTAAATTGAAGACTACAGTTCTTTGTCCCATCTACTTTCAGGAAAAAAAAGGCACCTTAAAGGAGTCTGACAAAGCTGTGATGACAGCTTTTGATGCCATTGTGAGCTTCTGCGAGGAGCTGGGGTAAGTGCATTTCTTTCAAACACCACTGTAAACACTGGGGTGAACCTGCCCTGTTCTTCCAGAAACTGTTATGGCTGAGATCCTGCATGTGTCCCTGAGAAATCTTTCATCACTCCCACCTCTGAACTAACTGAGATATTGGTCTTGGAGTCTGACCAAGTCAGGGGGATGTTTAACTTCTCTGGTGACGCATTTTACAATCTTCTGTCTTGGATGATGGGTTGACTTAGTTGCATTTGCTTTTGTTTTGATTCTCCTCCTTCAGTACAACACCCCTCTCCTAAGGGGGCAATCAGAGCCATGGGATGGAAGCATTTAGATTTAATTTTTCTGTAAATCTCAGTGTCTCCACTCTGCAGTGTGTCTGTGATTCTCACTGACCTTAGAAGGACCCGATGGTGCTTGGAGTGTTTCAGAAACAGGTTCAAATTATGGATGTGCCCAATCTAAATGCAGACTAGCAACCACAACATGCCTTGTTCAGGTTTAGTTCATGTCTTGTATGCTGTAATTGTACTAATTGCTGTTCTATGCTGGATAAGACATCAAAGCTATAATTTTGCCAGGAAGAGAGCAGTGTATGTTTGCTAACTGAAAATGGTGTCATGCCTACAAGTTCTTCATTTTGTCTCACTCTTCATACATGGGTCTAGGACAGCTTTTTCAGCTGCTTTTCTGGTGCCTTGGTGAGAGTGTTCTGTCCTTGTCATGTTTGGCAAACAAATCCTGGGTTTATGGGATGGTCTTGCTCGTGCTGAAGTGTGTCACAACACTGAGCCCCAGGGCACCTGAAGGGGCACTTCTCTGCCCAAAGCCAAGGTGATGCTGTGAAGTAGCTGCTGGGAGGCTTCTTGCTCTAAGAATTTGATCCAGTTGTCTGAGGAGCTCTGCTCCTTCTGGGGTGTGTTCCCAGCTCACAGATGGCTGTTGTGGCTGGGTTTTATATAATCATAGAATGGTTTGGGTTGAAAGAGACCTTAAAGATAACCTACTTCAACCCCTGCCATGGCCAGGGACACTTTTCCCCTAGGCCAGGTTGCTCCAAGTGCCCCCCACTCTGGTCTGCCAAGGGATGGGGCATCCATAACTTCTCTGGGCAACCTGTGCCAGTATCTCACCACCCTCAAAGTAATAATCTGAGTAAGGGAATATCACTGACCTAATCAGAAATCACCCCTCCGTGGCTTTTTCTTCCCTTACTCAGCTTGATCTATTTTTCCAACTGTCTATCATGGGATGTGCATCCCAGAGTCACATATTGCAGCACCTCTGCCTGGTGTCCCTGCTCATAACTCTGCAGGAAACTGAGGGGCTGTGCAAAGCAAAGCCACGTTGCATTTCTTTTTTACATATTGAATTAACACAGTTCTACTCACTATCCAAACAGTGAAAGCAAACCCCAAAATCTGACCTTGCAAGGTTATAAATAAGAACAAATAAAGACAGACTGTACTGGCAAGTAAGTTTTTGCATAGTGTATTTAGGTCTGAGTATGATGGGAGAACAATGGTCTGAGCTGCTTTTACAGAGTGGGTTCAGACAAAGCTTTCAGTGGCAAGAGTTGCCTATTCCTCTTTTGCAAGATGAAGAAAAACCCCAACCCACACAGCTGCAGCAGCAGAACACATCTTTATCAGCTTTAGGTGGTGGCTGACCATTTACCACCTCTAGCTGGTGGTTTTGCTTGAAAGATGAAAATCAGAGCTGAGTTTACTTTGGTATTTGGTGAATGCTGCAGTTCCAGAATCCACACAGCCTCATGTATTGAGTTTGCTGTGGCCAGCAGAACAACTTGGTGGCATTGGGACATTGCTCTTGATGCAGGGAAGTTACATGGAGAGAAATAATCAGCCAGGGAGTGAGATGAGAGTTTTCTGTACAACACAATCAGGTTGTACCCAGGCTGGTTCTTGCTCAGCTGTACCAACTTCTGTGTCCCCACTTTGCTGTCTATGAGCCACCCCGTTTGTGCCTTGGAGATGTGCAGCACCCAAAGATAGCAGCAAATAAAATGAGAGCAATGAAAACAAGACAGAAGATGCCAATCACCACCAGCCCTCCAACAGCCCAGTCACTTGTTGCAATCAGTTTCTTTAGGTCTTCCAGAGCTGAGGATGCCTCTTGCTCTAATGCCATGCTGGCTTCCACCCTGCTGGGGCCAGACAACAACAGGGTCAGGTGTTGTATTCTCTCCATGCCCTCAGCCACAAGCCCAAAACCAGGGCAGGTATGCCTGGTGTCTGTGCCTGCAGGCATCCCCCTCCAAAAGGAGGGTCCCTCTTCACAAAAATGGGAGAATAAACCAGCTGAGACTGATTTAACAAGCTGATCTATAGAGATGTAAAGAGGAAAAGCTGCTTGCTCTACAGCACTGTGGCAGTTGAGATTTATTTTAATCACAGCTTATCAATATTTTAAATAATAAATAGTGTCTCTCCAGCATGTTCAATATGAGCTCTTTGTCAGCTGTACAGCCTATACATGACAGACAAGTATTCACTGGGAGGAATTCCTTGATACCATTGGAATGATCTCTGAAAGGGAGAGTTAGGGGCTTAAACTCTGAGGACACAATGCAGATTAAATGAACACTTATTTAAAAACAAACAAGCAAAAAACCTCCACCACTAATAAGCAAAAATCATGTACAACTTGTTTCTTCCATAGGGCTTAGAATAGTCCAGTTACATTAAAAAGGGGGTCCTGCTAATGGAGTTTGCTTTAGTAATGGTTTCTGCTACTCTGCAATAGAAGCATCAATTTTCCTCCCACAAGGAGGCCCAGTAATAATTTAAACTGGGATCTCAGTGGGTTCTACTCACTTGCTCTTTCACTGATACTTAGAATAATGACTTGGCTGTCAGCTTTCTAAAGAACATCCAGCATCTCTTCATGAGCATGTTGTGGTTTTTCTAAAGCTTCCTTGCTTCTCAAGGGAATATTTCTTACACTTCCCTGCAAATGTGACTATGCAGACATAATACAGGAAGAGATATTGGTTATTTTTGAAAATTTGCTTGATTTGCTGCCTTTTACATCTGAATCCCGAATACTCTAAGAAAAGATAATTACTCCTGTAAAGTGTTTCATCCTCAGCAGGCTGGATTTGACTCAAAGCACAAGCTCACACTTGCTGAAGTTTTTGTTTCTTTCTCAGCAGCCAGATTTATTCAGTTCATGGTTTGTTTTCTGGGTAGATGGCAGATCACTGTGCTCAGTCTTTAACCAACCAGCACATGGGCCATCAAAGCTCTTCTGGATTCCTTTGCCTTCAGAAAGGAGGCAGCCTAGATACAAGTTCCACAGACCCAAAAGCAGAAATGCTGTGGGACTGCCCATCCCAGGGAGTTCCTGTCTCTTTTGTTAACTGCAGTTCACCTCCCAGAACAGGAGAGCTGTGTGACATTTTATAAATACCTGAAGCTGTTGTGGTTTGTAGTATGTGTTTCCTCTGTTGTCTCCTCTTCACTCCTCCAAGAGATCTTGGCCTGTGGTGAGGGACCCCTTGCTGTACCTGGAGACTTACAGAGGTTGCCTGGAGGTTGCCTCTTTGGGCTGCAGTAAATGATTAACAGCTGATTGTCCTGCAAAGGTGTGGCTAATCTAATCAATTCTAAAGCCTTGAACCCAACTAAAAACTCCTAATTCAGTTGTTCCTCAGACATTTCTTCCTCTTGATGGCTTTATCCACTCCTACAGCTGTTGCAGTGCTTGTGAAGGCCCACGGTGGGCTCTGTCTGGGGCAGGCTGCAGGATGTGGTGGGGAGAAGAGGGCTCTGTCTCCTGGGTCCTGACTGGGTCTGTGTTGCAGGCTCCAGTAGGAGACTGTGAACAGGACTGCCCTGCAGTCCAAAATTCATTGTGACAATTCAGGTGACAAACCCATTCCAGAGCCTTGCACTGCTGTGAACTGCAATAAAACTCTCTATCACTTTCCTGTCTGGAGAAGAGCACAGGGATGGTGCTGAAGAGAGAAGGGAGGGGAGAAGGAGGAGTGTGGTGTGTGAGACTGCCTCTGTGTAAAAGGAAACTTATTTTTCACAAGCCAAGCAAACCAGAGGGATAATGTTACACAACAGAAGCTTAATTCCATTAAGTCATCAGTAGAACTTCAACCACTTCTGCTGGAGGGGCTGGCCTTGCTGGCTTTTTGAGGTTCCTCAGGGAAAGAAACTATTTCAACACTTGCATCATCACAACTGAAGTAACAGTGCAGTTCCTCCTGGGCTTTGACAGTATCAATGGCAGTTGCTGTGTTAAGAAGCAGCCTTACCTTTTTCTGTTCTGAATCCCCCTCTGCAGCTTGAAACTAGAGGATCCACCCCCACTGCTGCTCCCTATAGGAGCCTGTATTTGGGTACTGACTGAAGCCAAAACACAAGAGGTTGTGTGAGTGCTGAGCAGGGAGGGACCCAGGGACTAGCAGGGTTGTTGAAGCTGAAGAGCTGCAGGAAGCTGGGCACTTGCTGGCATCTTTCAGGCTACCCTGAATGTATGCAAGGAAGCAGCAGATCAGGCAACCAACTGGAATGTCTGAATCCCAGCTGGAGGAACAGTCCAGCTGAGCACAATGGCACAAAACAGTCCAAAGCAGAACATTAGGCCTGTGAGGTGCAGACAAGTGTGTAGAAATTGGTCCCCTCTACGTGGTGGCTGGTCCTCTGCTCCTGAAAGCCACCTGAATCCTTCAGAGGATTGCCTATTTTTCTTTCCTTCTCTTTCTTTGACAGTGCTGTGTTTATTCTGTTTCTAATTCAGGAACTGGCAGTGGCTGAGATAAGACAGGAGCCATTTCTCTTGTTCCTCTGCCTGGTATCTGTCAGTGGTTTAACTTGTACCACCACTGGGAAACATGCATTTGTGGCTTTTCCTGTGGAGATAAGGCCTGGCAGCTTGTTCCCAGTGACAGCAACCTGTCAGCCCTTGGTGGATGTCCAGCCTGCCAAGCTTCCCCTGCCTTAGCACAGGCTGGCTCTGTGCTGCTGGAACAGCCCTCAATGGGATGCTGTTAATGTCTGCAGCTGGCACTGTCTAGCACAAGCCTGGAAAGAAAGTGAGCTCTGTTATTCCCTGGGTCTTGTGACTTAATCTAGATTGAAAAACATCTGTTGAATCTGTCTCTGCAAAAGAGTTTCTGAGGCTCCTGATGTCACTTTGCCACTTATTTGTGAGTGAAATGAGCAGACTTCTGTGACAGGAGGCTAGTGTGATGCACCTCTGAGTGTTTAAATTGCTGCTGTGCTTGAGATTGTTTCCCCCTAACGTGTTGGTTGGCAGTGAAAGCTTTGGGACAGCCCAATAAATTGGGGTTTTTTTACACTTTGTTACTCTCAGTGTAACTATGCATGCAGTAGCTCCTGCTAGTACAGTCTGCTCTTGGCAGTTGTCGAGTCTCAAATATTTATTTCTAAAGAACATCCTCATTTTCTACTGGAAAGTTTTTCCTTTTATTAATTTAAAAGTTACACTAGTAGTTTCAGGAATTTTATTTTTCTTATAATTCTTAGACTATTCACTATGTCTCTGGCTGCAGATATATTCCAATGTGCAGCAGTACAAAAATACCAAATGATCTGGTTTGTTGGCAAAAAATAAAGTGCATTAAATACATAAGAAGCCTTTTACTAATATGGGTTCAGGCAACAGAGAAAATACATTTCTTTACAGAGTTTTTTTTTTATTTTCTGTACCTTCTGAAGTGTAATGAGTATTTTAAAGCCCACTCTTAAAAACTTAATGATTCTGTTGTCCCTAACTAGATGTTGACTTTGGTACACACACTTAGTTGGGATACAGAGGCAGAAGATGACTTCTCCAGATGCATGTAATTTTTATACCTTCTCACAAAGGTGGCTGGTCTCCATTTGGGGCTGAAACACCACAGGTTCTGAGTTTAGGGCAGAATTGTGGCCTTCTTGTGCTGTGCCAGTTGTGGGAGTCCTGGCCTGTGCCACAGCCTTGTATGTCCATAAATCCCTTTAGGAAGTTCACTGGGGTGTAAACCAAACATACCCAGTGGCTGCAGCATGGAAAAGGGGTTTATTTGCACTTGTTAACTCCAGGCCAACAGCCCATTCTTGGCTCTGCTCTGTCACTGTGCCTGCTGCAGTGAGCTGCTGCACACACACCCTGAAGTGGTGGCTCCCATCATGTGTCAGTGCTCTGAAATGCCTCTGTGGATGCTCATAAACACAACCCTGGCATCGTGTTCATGTCCACTAAAATAAACTGCACACAGTGCAGGGAGTCAGGCACACAGATCCCTCAAGTGAAGATAGGGATTTGTTCATCTGCTGCAGCTCCCATGCTCTGCAAGAACCATTCATCTGCAATATGCAGAAGTGTACAACCACAGGGGATGGAGAGGGAGCATGTTGAGCAGAGAATTATCAAAATAAGCCATAGGATTGGTGAGGTTGTCCCTTTTGCCTTCATCTTTCTGTTTACAAAGATTCTGTTCCCACATGACCTGGTTTTTTCTTTGGCAATTTCCCATCATTGTATCACCAACGAAATGACACTGGGGGCAGTTGTTACCAGCTGTACCCAGAGCCTCAGCTGGCACATCTGGATCAGAAGGTCCATCATTTGTTGTTTGCAGCAGATCTCTCAGCTAAACATGTCTCCTGCAGCAGGTTTGGCCTTGATCCACGATGACCTGAGCAATTGTACCTCCCAGGGGTGTCAGTGGGTTTTGTTAACGCCCAGTACCATCCTTCTGGTGAGGAGAGCAGGCAGTGCCTCAGGTGTGGCTGTGTGCTCTGCTTTGCTCATGGCTCCATGTCCCAGAGGGGACCCTCAGCTGGCCCAGCTCCAGGGCTGTCTTTGGGAAAGCTGTCTCTTTTCTCAGCAATCTGTGTCCATGCCCTCCCACCCCATCCTGGCCCAGAAGAGGGAGACAGTGATGGCAAAGGAGCTTTACCTTTCTGGTCACAGCAGTGGCAGTCACAGAGAGAAGGAATTGCACGCTGTGATTTCTGGTCCTTTGAGTCATGTTAATTAATATTGTCATTGCCATTTTCAGTGGGCCAGTGTGGAAAGTCATTCCCATAGCACTGAATCATGAGGGCCATGCATGTCCTTGATAACAGGTTGTGTCACTTCATGAATGGGCAGCTGGGAGGACTTGGCTCTTCCTGTGTCTGGGGTCAGGGCGTCCACCACAGCCACAGCAGCTGGAGCAGCAGCAACTGCAGGCAATGATCGTGAGCACCAGCACAGTAACTGGGGAGAGAAACAAAGGGTGTTGCTTCATAGCTAGGAATAATCCCTGCAGAGTAATCCTATGTCTCCTCCAAGTTGTTTGGTGAGCAGCAAAATGAGCAAAGCCTGGTTTCTTGAGAATTTTCTTTGCCCTATATTCCCATTTTCCTCGTCCTAAGTTCCTGCTCCTTTTTATTGGTTTTCCATTTAATCTGGACACTCATTACTGGGCATTTCAAGATCTTAAGAGCTACATTCCAAACCCTGTGAGGGTTTCTTTACACACTTAATGGGCTGTTGTTTGGGAGCTGACTTGCAGTACCTAAGCACAGCTATGTGTCTGGAAAGGATGAAAATCCAGCTTTGGATTTTTGAGTAACCAAACTCGAAGGAGTTTGAGTTTGAGGAGTATTTCTGAAGAGTGAGTTCAGCATACTCTTCAAGCATAGAGACTCTTGACTGGGTTGGCTTTACTCTTCTATATTTAGCTTGAAAAGATAAGATACTTCAAATACTGGGGTTTGTTTCACAGAACAGTGGGCCAGCTTACTGTCCTCTACTCTAGCCAGGATGGTTGGTGTTGGCAGGGATGTGTTGGTTTATCTGGAGTAGAAAAGGATGTTCCATCCTGCAGGCCTTGTAAGAGTGTGAGCTTTCCTCTTTGTGTGCCTGTGTTCCTTTAAAGCCTGGACCTGGGCTGCCAGGTAACCAGACCTGTGGGGAACCAGATGTAGGGATGAACTCAATAAAGCAGCAGGTGTGACTGTGAATTCCAGCCCAGGGAGGAGTGTCCAGCTGGACACACACCCTTCCTTTTGGCCAAGAGCAAGCCCTGTCTTTGAGGAGCAGGGCCTGTCTTCCTTCCTGCTTGTTTTCCCATTGTATAAACAAACTCCATCCCCCTTGACCCAGCAGTTCTCTGTTATTCCTTCCATGTCATCCCCACCCAGGGCAGCAGAAGGGATCTTGCCATTACCAGAGGAGAATAAATAGGCTCATTTCAGATGAGCATATTGGCTTCCACTGAGCCAATAGAGGAATGACACTCAGAGTCTCTCTTAAGTGTCTTCTGTGGCAGGGAGATGCTCTAATACAGTTTGTCATAAACTATCTCCTATGTATGAAAACATTACAGCAGCTCTGGGTTGGTTAAAATATTGCAGATTTAATCAATGTTTAAAATGGGAGCTTTGGGGAAAGCTGTACTATTGCCTGTCATGCTCTTCAATCATGTAGGGCTACATGCTGAGTGTTAAAAAATTACCTAGGAATTAACCTGGGCCTTAGAGCACAGCCTAGAAAACAACAGGCAACACCACCAACCCACCCACACAGCCTGTGGAGCCCCCATAGGAGAGGAGAGAAATTCTGACACCCCTTTGCCTCCACCCACAAACTCACCAATAAACAGAAGAACCACAGAAAAGCTGGCAATCTCCACTGGATCAGCCTTGGGCAGTTTCTGGAGCTTAAGGAGAAACTTCTCACCAATGTCTTGAATTTCCTTCAGAAAGCCTTCAGAAGACATTCTGTCACAACCTCTCCAGGCTTTATGCTGCAGGAGAACCAAACAGAGAATAAACCTTTACACTGACTAATGCTAGGGAGCTGCCAGCCTTCTTATACAGCTGGTGATCACAAGGAAAACAAGTTTATCTGGTCTCAGTCCTTGTTCCCAGTAGGTAAGGTGGAGGACTATTAACTGTCTACATGTTCTGGCACTGTTTTTATTTCAAAATCCAGCTTCAAGGGTGTTTTTGTCAACTGCACTGTTAAGCAAAGTCCAAACGGTGTTTCTTCTACAAGGACACTTTTTCCAGCAGGCACTGAGTGAGACTGGACAGTGCCTGCCCTTGGCTCTCACCCAATCAAAGTACTTTTTTTTCCAGTTGTGCTAACTTGTCCTTCCAGAAACAAATGCAATTCTAACCCAACTTCAATTCTGAATGCTGAACTCCACTGTACACAGTCCTCAGTTTTTTCTTACTGAGTAACACAAAGTAGACTTGTGGCTGCTATCCCTTAAAGGCTTCTTGCACTTTGAGCTACAGAATTCCCCCCTCAAAAACAGACATTTACCTCAACTCCCCAATACAACAGCATTAATAATGTTTTATTAACCAGTTTTACTGTATGTGATACTAAAAGTTCAAGGCTGCATTCACTAGGGACAGCTGGATGCTTTTCAAATTCTTACAGATGAATGCAATTTTATAAAGAAAGCTAAATTTAGCAAGTTTTTTTTCCTTTTAAGCCATTGAGCAATATAGTAATTGAACAATGGATTTGACCCATCACTGCTGATGATGAGCAAAGCAAAAACCCCTGGATCTGTCAGGGAGAGATCTCCCTTGTGGAGCTAATCCCTCCTGCCCTGCTCAGTAATCTTAGGCCTTCTTTATTCTCACAGTGATCATCAGGAGCTGTTGTTACTGAAAATATTATTAGTCTAGCTAAAGCTAAGTGCCTCAGTTTTGTCACCAATATTTGCTGTTCTTTTACCCCATAAGCAAGATTTTGGAAGGTGTTGCAACAAACTAGCTGGCATGAGACCTATGGATCTTCAAATTTTGCTTCAGTCAGGAACTGGAATTTGATATTTTTGAGAAATATCCACAGTTCCACCTAAAACAAGTGTTTGGACAGGTCAACCCTTGAAGGGGTTATAACTCTTATTTCATTATTATACCAAAACATACTGATTTGTGTGTGTTGTGACAGTCAACACTGGGTTTTGGGACTTGAACATTGCAATTTAACATCTTGATCTTGGTGATAACACCAAGCCAAGTGACCACGACAGCACTTCCAGAACAAACCAGCTAGTTCCTTATTACACATCTGGCTTGGTTCTCAAACAAATGGATGCTTGGAGTTCAGTTTTTCTAAACACACTGAGGACAGAGAGACCTTGGCTGTTTCTTTGCATGCTGGGCTTAAGTACTACAGTGCCAAGTTAAATTAGTTTTGTATGTTTATGCAATTCAAAAAGGGTTCTCTTTGTTCTTTTAAATCCAAGCTAAGGAATAAAAATCGGAACCAGCTGGTTTCTTAGAAATGGGGGTGGATGGAAAATCTACATCCACAGAAAGATCTCTGTGCAACTTAGGAAGGAGGCAGAGCTGTGGTCTTTTGACCTGAAAAGGTCACTTTTGAGACTAAGGTTAAATACTTCTTTCCAGAGGATTGCATACCCCAAGTGAGCTGGTCCAGAAAGGGCTGGTTTATCCTTAGTGCTGCAGGATTCTGTGTCAGCAGGTTTTCAATTTTGTTTCCATTCCAAGAGATGGTGGAGGAGGCAGAGGTGAAGTGATTTGTGTTTTCTGTTCTTGGCTCTAGAGGAAAAAAAATTCAAAAAATAAAATTTCTGGCTCTAACATTGTGAAAATGTTTGTTCCCTTTGGAGGTGTTTCTGCCTGTCCAGAAACTCTCCTCATAGGGAATTTGCTGTAAACTTCCATGCCATGCTTTGGGTTGCCCCAGGAGCAACAGGTATAAGAGCCAGGCTTGTGACATTTATCTGTTATACAGAGTAAAATTACTGATCAGGGTTGTAGAACTCCATGTGGATTAGCAAAGTGCTTAGTTGAAAATTATAAAGCCTGTCTCTGTAATGGACATTCCTCTCTGCCCATGGTACCTGATCTGGAGCTAAGTGAAGGAGTTTTTATTCTAAAACTTGCAAGGAATGTTGCTTGTTTACCTTGGTCTGAGTTACATCAGGGACAAAGTTTGATGGTGGTGGTGCAGTCTCCAATCTGCTCGTGAGGAAGCAAATGTTTTTCTGCTTGACTGCACTTTCTGCTGCTCCTGAGGGCTCTCTGCTTTGGGATTTCTGTTTCTGCAGCAAGGCAAAAAAGGGTGAAGAATAAAATAATTCTTAAAGGAACAAAGTAAAACTCCCCCAAGAAAGCCAGTTACATTAATGGACTTTTGTATGTTCCATTCTACTTGTGATGTAAAACCTTTGTTCAGGACTGGTTTGATGTGACCTTCTCCCAACTGATTTCAGTGGAACCAAGATTTTACCCTTGATAAGCACAAGGATAATGTGATTTAAACCAGTTGTTTTATGCATCTGCCTCATTTACAACACAAAGCTGATGACATTAATTACAGAGTGGAGCTGTGAGAATTAATTCTTTTTGTTTTATTATATTGTGTTCAAATAAGCTTCCAGTCACCAACAGTAGTAAGGGCCAGGTGGTGCAGGATATTTTGTTGAAGCAGTAACTGTGATGATTATTATTAAAACAGGGAAGTCTTAAGAGATTTGAAACTTAAGGTTGTAGGCCTTAACTGACATTTTACTGTCAGTTTTAGAGCCTGGAAGAGCCACTCAAGTTAGTACCTCAGAGATTCTCAGGGGTTTTGGAGCAAACATAATTGTCTGCCAGTGTTTTCCTCAATTGGGAATTTCTTGCTCATCATCCTTCCTCAAAACTTCCCCCACTGAGGATGGGAACCCTCCAGGGCAGAGGAGACTTGGCTGAAGGGCAGCAGAGCTGATGGAACTCATCCATGTTATGGAAAAAATCCTGACTGACCACGGTGCAGTGTGGTCTTCATATGTTGTCAGGCTGAAGTCAGGAAATTCTGCTCTGCAGCTGTAGTTGGAGCTCACGTGAAGGGAAAATCAGATAAGGACAGGCAAGATAAGAATCTCACATAGGAAAGAAAGCAACACAGTGTTTTTTGGCAGGCAGTTTGTGATATCCTGCTGGGACGGGGTGGCAACCTGAAATTCACGGGTTTGACTTAAGAAATAACTCATCTAATCAGTGATGCCAGTGGAACTAGATCAGCAAACCTTTCTGCCCTCCTCTAATGTTGCAGGGCCCAGCAGGGGGGAGGGACTAAAACAAATCATTTAATTTGGGTTGATATGGTTTTGATGAAAAGAAGGCCCATTCTGCCATGTGCCATGAGTTATTAGCTGGTTGAAAGGACAGAGCACAGAAATGATGCAGGGGAATGGCAAACAGCTGCAGGTGTGCTGCTCAGCTGCAAGGATTGCATGACCCTGTAAAACCAAAGTGCATGTCCTGTGTTTAGGACTTAAATAGATTTAGATTCCCAGAAAGCACTAATGCAGATTCATCTTGCTGTGCCCACTGAAGAAAGCTGTGAAAATTGCCATAATAGCACTGAAATTATCTTTCTGAGTTGTTTTAATGGACTCGTGCCATGCTGAAGCACTCAAAGAAGTTGGCTGCTCAGTCCTTTGGAGAATAAAGCCATTAAAAAGCCTCAATCTTGACATTCAAGAGAAAAGCCTCCATCAAGGTTCTTTTTTGCTGTGAACTGCCTGCATATGGAGGCTTCTTTTTCCAAGAAAAAGAGCTTTGGGGTGACCATGTACAGTGGGGTCTGACATCCCTGTGTCTGCCTGAAGCAGGTGAGGCTGCTGTGAGTCTTTTGGAATTGCTGTACATTGATCAGGGTGTTTTGGTCTGTCCTGATCTGCATCCAAAGGTGAACTGTAGGGAGTGGGTGAGCTGAAATTTACTGCTGAGGATGAGACACTTGTTTACACATAGCCCTGGGGGTATTTGAGCAGCCTTTTTTAGTGCAAAAGGCACAAATTTAAGTTTGTGGTTTAGCCCCAGGACTGAAAGTTAGTAAATACAGGCAAGTCTCCCTGGCCTGCCAGTGATGCTCCCTGGTTGTGTGACTTTGGGTAAGTCATCACATCCCACTGTTGGGTGACTTCATCTGTGCAAGGCAGAGCCACATCATGGAACCACATCAGAGCTTGGTTTGTTAATTGTTGTGTGTCCAAGTTTCCAGCCTGCTTGGGAATCTTTAGATAGAAAGGCACCAAGTCCCTGGTTTTGCTGCAGTTACAAACTGAACTGGCCATTGTTTTGCTCAGTACTTACACTTTGTTCACTGAGCCTGCTTAGGATGGATGTAGATGAAAATCTGGTTTCCACTCTTGTTTGCTCCTAACCCAACCATGCTCCTCAGACTGCTCTTGCCATGATCCTGGTCCATTGATTTTACTGTGCTTGCATGGGCTCCTTGCTTTAGTAACCTAAAAGTGGAGATAAAGCTTTGGAGGGGGGAATTTGTGGGGGGAACAAGAAGCTGCCAATGCCTCTAGCCCTGATGCAGCCAGTCCCAGTGATGATGAGTTGGCTCCCCTCCACTGCCCACAGCAAGGGTGCTCCAGAGACCTGACAAAGTAGAACCTTCCTGAGGTTCCCACCAAGGAGAATGCCAGGCAACATTCTCATTACAACCTTGGCTCCTCCTTGAGACTGTGGCTCTGAAGAAGCAAATGTTGTGTTGTTCGTACTCAGACAAGTCCAGAAAGTTGGTTGAAAGGGATGGGGGAAGCCTGTATGGATTGTGGAGGCTTATCTGGTTGGAAATCTTACAAGGCAAGCCCAACCTCATGGAAGGAGGGTGCTGGGCAGCCAAAGGGGAGGGGATGCTTTTTATTCTGGTCTAAAACTCTAAAATAAGCTCTGACTGTACTTGGCCACGTTCTAAAGAACATGAAGGCTTGGCCAGTTTCAAAACATACCAGCTTTGTTCTTGGTCCCTGAAAAGTCCTCCTGATTTTATATGGATAAGGTCTGCAGTGCTTCCTGTTCTCAAACAATGCTGGGTTGCTAGGTGTGCCTACAGTGTGGATGCATTTTGGTATAACATGTCACAATTCCTGCATGATTGTTTATTGTTCTAAGCTTTTAGTGCACTGCTGAGATGAAAAGGGCATAGAAATGCAGTTGTATTATCAGTGCATGGTTTTCCCTCATCGTTAATGCAGTGTTTGCTGCCATGACTGTACTTGACCAGCCATGTGAATCTTAACTATAGTTCAGACAAGCCCATTTTTCTTAAAACAGGAGTGCACTGAGCCAGACAGACCTATAATTCATTCCCAAGCAGATGAAAATAGTTTCCAGTATCAAGAGAATTCAGCCCTTTAACAGCACACACCCAAACTGGTAAATTGTAGCTCAGTGCCATGGGAGAAAAGTTGGGACTTTGTCAGTTGGTTTGGAGCAGAAGGCCACACATTCCTGAGATTTTAGAGCTGCCCTGCCTGGGTCACCCTTTGGCTGGAGTACCCTGTCATCTCCACCACTCACTGTTTGGAGATGGCTTTTGAGGCAGCACTGTCAATGTGTCTTCTCTTCCCTACAACCTAATATTAGATTAATGTAAAAAGGCACTGAATTCCCAGTTTCAGTAGCAGAGGTACCCACAGGGGCACTGAGCTGGGAGTCTACACCTCTGCAGAGCCACCCTAGTTTTCTCCAGTCCATCCCACAAACACATCCACAAAACCCCATGAGATAATTCCTCACTACTAGAAATTTTTTAAGTGGGGAACCAAAACACTGAGCCATCCAATGAAAGGAAAAGGTCAATTTTAAAAATAAACCTGCAGCTCTTCTACAAGAGAACTTTTTTTAGGGTTGGTGATGCTTGAATCTAGTCTGAAAGTCTGTTCTAATATTAGCAAAATAGCCATTTCCCAGGAAGCTGACTGAGAGGTAGCTGTGTGCCTTTGAAAGCCTTTTAGTGACTTAACAAACACAGTGGGATCTATCAGTAGTTGGTGTTTGAGGTCCTGAGAGTGCTGGGAACTCCTCCACAGCCACCTCTGTGCCCTGTCCTTGATCTCTCATCTACAAGTCTCATAAATTACATGCATTTTTGAGTTTTTTGAAGTATCCTGGACTAATCCTAGTAAAGGTGCCACTGGGGTGTAGGAACTCAGACCCAAAATCTGCAGCAGCTGCTGCCTCAGAAGGAATTGTTTGGAACCATCAGCTGTGGCTGTGTGGGGTGGTGGGGAGAGGCTGCATGGAGGTGTGGGATGGGTGCTGCTCCCTGCCCCCAGCTCTCTCCCAGCCCCTCACACTCCCTGCTGTCCAGTGGGTGCCTCTGACCCACTGCAGGCTCTATGATCAGAGGCTTGCCTTACAGAGAGGAGCTGCCCTATCTAACTTGGATTATTTTGTGCCTTCATTCCCACAAGCACTGTTGGTTGCAGTCAGGCACTGTGCACTGTGACAGCTGTAACACAAGCCATGTCCTGCTGCTTTTATCCAGACATGTGTTTCACGTTGCTGTGCCTCTCCCCCCACACATGAACACAGCCTGGCTGCAGCTGAACGAGCCCCCAGCCAAACCCATTAAGATTTTCTTTTGGCCAGGAAAACTTGGCTTGTTTCTCTACCTCCTTCCCTCCCCTGCCCTTCTCCCCTCACTCCTCCCTCTTTTTAATTTTTTTTTCCTTGTTGTTTCCCTAAACTTTGCTTTTTCACATGCTTTATTTAAGAAACTATCTTAACTGCAAAAACCAACCTACAGAGCCTCTCCATTAGCAGGGTGGAAACTTCCCTCAATCCCCTTGAGCCTCAGGGCCAGGCTGGAGGCGTGTGGGTCTGAACTGCTACATCTCCTCACTCAAGCAGTTCCAATTCCATGTTTGTACAACACACAGGTCAGAAAGACCTGCTCTCCATTCCTAGTTAATGGAGAGAAGTGGAAATACCTGATCCTTAACATTCCTCCCTACAGGCACGTGTAGGATTGGGAAGACCTTTTTCTGTGAGAATTAGCTTTCTGCTCCTATTTGTAAACAGCTGACTGCCCATGCACCTCCTGGCAGAGGGGTCCCAGCTCAGTGCTGGGAGCTGCAGCAACTTCCAAACAGAGAAGTCAGCTTCAGATGGCAGAAAATAGGGATTTATATGGTTCTATTACCAGCCTCTCCTCCCGTACTCAACAGCAAAACGGAGATGGGAGCACAGGTGGTGGGACACCTCTGTAAAACCAAAGCTTGGACACAACGGCCTAAAATGTCTTTTTCAACCTAAATGATTCTATATTGTATAATTTAATGTATTTAGGTGATCCTCTAACTCTTCCTTCCCTTCTCACTGCACTCGAACTTGACGGTCTGGTTACTGTAAACTATGAGCTGTGCATGTGCATGAACGTGTCTCTCAGAGCAGTGGGTTCTCATGCTGCTGTGAACACTCAACCAGCATCTGTGCCTGATACACTGGCTGAATAATTCTTCTTTTTTTAAAATGTTCTCATTAGAAACTGTGTAAAATCTTTCCGTTTATTTCTATTGGACACAGATGCTCAACGTGCACAGTGTGCTTAGTTCCCCGAGCAGGGTTTGTTTTCTAAGCTCTCTGCTTCAGGATTTGGGGGATAAAACTTAGCAGCAGCGGGGAGGAGCTCCGGGGAAAGCTGTGGCTGGCACCCATCGGGTTTTACACTCGCCTGCCTGTGCTGCCAGCTCCTCGCTACAGGCACACACAGCTGCCTTGTCCACACCGACTATTTCTGTGTCAGGTCCCCAGCTTATCAGGACACACATTCCGTAGGAGCACGGAAACCCGAGCAGCCTGCCTTTGTCACCGGCAGAGGAGTTGCAGAGTCCCGCTCGGGCTCGGAGCTGTTTTGTTACAGGGCGGCTGCGGCGCGGCTCTCCGCAATCCCATTAAAAGCTTTTCTCCTCCTGCCACCTTCGCTCCTCGCTGTCCCTGGCAAGCAAATCCAGCCTCCCAAGCTCTGACCGAGCAGGGGGAGCTCCCCAGGCTCCAGCCCCTCGCTAAGCAGCGGAGGGTGCCGCGCTTGACCGATATCTCAGCCTTACCCCCACCGCGAGCTCTTCTCCTCCTTTTGTTTTCCTTCCCGTCTTCTGAAACTTTCACGTCATCTCTCCCCTCATGCTGGCTTGCGGCTCTCTGCTCGCTCCTCGCTCGCTCGTCTCTGCTCGGCTGTTGACAGCCAGCTGTTGTCTCTGCCTTTCTTTCTTTTTTTTTTTTTTTTTTCCTTGTTGCTGG
>JBBMKD010000054.1:6801279-6820254 GCA_037834095.1 Argya squamiceps | reverse complement strand
TCTCTGCCTTTCTTTCTTTTTTTTTTTTTTTTTTTTTCCTTTTTGCTGGTTGTCCTGGAGATGCGAAGTTTCGTGTTACATGTGTGCCAAAGAGGGAGGGACGGGAGCCACCGCAGGCTGAGCCGGAGCCGGTGCCAGCTCCCCGGGGCGCCCGAGGGCCGGCACTTGTTGCTGCCTTCCACTGTGCATCTCCTCCGAGAGAGGACTTTCTTCTTTACCTTTTAATGTTCTTCTTTACCTTTTAATGTTCTTCTTTACCTTTTAATGACGGCTTTTTCTGGCCTGAGACTCGAATCCATTCCCTGCCTTGCGATAGTTTGGGGCAATGTTAAAGCAAATAACTTTTCTTTCTGCTGCCCAGTTTCCTTCCGGCTCCCGAGGGGAAGGAGCTTTTTTTCTCTTGTGTTCATTGAAGGGGTCGAGCAAGTACTCACAAGGACAGTGCAGCACTGTAAGAGACCTGCCACGAACAGGGCAGCAGGGACAATGCTGGGGCGGTGAATTTGATGCTGGGATGGTGAATTTGCTCCGTGCCCTTGGCCAAGTCGTTTACTCTCTCGATGCTGAGCTTTTCGCTTCTTGTGTTCTGGGGACAGCTGACTGTCACTGTCTTGTCTCACAGGGTGAAGCTCAGGTGATGCTGAAAGGACACAGTCCTTCAGAGAGGTGCAAAATTAGAAGTTCTCATCAACCTCATGACTTGCTCTTCTGTTTGATAAAGCTCATTAAGTGGCTTTCGCTTGACAACTGCATAACTAATTTGCCCTCGTATGATTTTTATCTTTTTTAACCCTTTCACTTCACATTATTCCAAGATTTGTTTATTTCAGAGAGCATTTCTGATGAGACTCTGTACCCTTTGGCTTATACAAGGGAATGCTTTTTTTCTGGTGTTTTTTGGGAGAGGCAGAGCTTCTTTTGGGATATGTGATTTTGCTTCTCCTAATTGCAGGAACAGGGCTCCTGTTTTATGTGGTGTGTAAAAACAAAGACTACCAAATGACACAGGTGCAGGCAGCCTTGTGGTCAGTTTAGCACTTTCCTGAAATCTCCTGCCGCAGACAAAAATGTGTTAATGAACCTCATTGTTATTTGCTCTTCATCCCATTCCGTAATGTCAGATGGGGGGGAGGGGACGTCTGAAATGACATAATGATTTTGTTTAGACATTTTAGAGACCAATGGTCAGTTCATACATACTCTTTTTGAAGGGTGAGCAGAGACAAGTAATACAGTTGCATATTTAAAAGATGAAATAATTTTAAGACATGTATAACAATACAAACTACCATTAATTTATGTAAATCATCTCCATCTCGTGGGCATTAGTCAGGTATTGGTGTGAGTGGGGAAGCTTTCCCCTCACATGTTAATGCATAACCAACTATTTTCAGGAACTCTTGGGTTAACTGTTAATCCAGTGATTAACCCCAGCATCCCTTTTGGTAATTTTGGTTTTTGCCTTTTGACCTTAATTATAGACTTGCAGTTTTAGTTTTGCAACTGAATTTCCGTTATGGCCCAACTCCTGAACACCCTTGGCTAAAGTGGGGCTGTGGCCCCAGTCTGATTCTTCAGGAAGAAAAAGGCAGTTACAGGAGGCTGGGTGGAAAGGGCTTGGCTTTACAAGCCTGATGGGTTAGAAACTACAACTCTAAATTCCAGTGAGCTCACAGCTGATCTCTGCTTCCACCAAAGCCCTCCCCTGGGGCATCTAAAGGACCGAGGTGTGTGTGGCTGTTCCTCCCCAGCATAAGCCTGGGAGTGGGGAGAGGGCTTGTCCCTCTCTGAATGCCTGAGTTAACTCCGATACAGATCAGTGCATGCCAGGGGAAGAGACACGGACTAATGAGAATGCCTGCCTGTTTTCTTTTGGGGGAACAAAAAGCTGACTCCAGCTCGCTGACATTTCTATAGTCACGTTGCATTGGCAAGCCAGGCAGCACCAGTAGCTCTTTTGGAAAGGCAGGACAAGGGGGCCGAATGTGTTGCCCCCATCCCCGTCCCCCCACCCTTCCCCTCCATGTGAAAGGAGCTCTTTGAGTGCAGGAGCAGAGTGAGTCAGTGTGGCTCTGCAGGGGGATATAAAGGCAGCTTTGTGGGAGCCCTCTCCAGGCTTTGGTGCCCTGCACTGTGCAGACACCCTGCTGCAGCCCCTCACGAGCACTGCCAGCTCCCTGCCACTTCAGGTCACTGCTGGGGGACAGGAACCTGTCACCTGCTGCTGTGCTGCCTTCCAGATCAACCTCCCAGGCCGTAGGAAGGAGTGAGCCAGCAGCCACTGCAGCCCCTTGCAGGGTTTGTTTGGGATGCTTTGGTAGCAGTTGTGTTCCCCCCCCAGACACACACAGACACGAGTGAAGAAGAAAACTGTGTTTGTTAGATCTCTGGCAAGTTCTGACATGGCTGAAAGGGTTTAGAATAAGAGTAAATTAGGTGCTCACTCTCATACTTTTCCCCTCTGTGACTCCCTTTTTGCAGATGAAGTTGGTAAGCCTGCTAGGGCACACCTTGGTAGAGAAGAAAAATTTCCACCTAGTTCTGCCTTGTAGTAAAATAATTTTCTTCTAAACTAACTTTTGTTCCCACTTGGCTGCAGGATTTGATCTCTAAATGCCCGATGAAGTGAATGTTTTCATATATTTATTATCAGCCCAACCAGCCACCTCTGCTGTGAAATTTTAGTTTTAAAAAGCTCCTCTAAAATCTTAAAAGAAAGGGGGAAAGTAACTGCCTGATCATTCTTTGGCAAAATCAGTGTATTGCCTGGTTTAAGTTAGGGAATGTTTTAGAAGACAAATTGCTTCCTGCCTGTACTGCTAGTGAGCATATTGTCACCAAATTCTTTTTTATGTACCCCAAAACACTGATGCCTGCCAAAAATATTTTGAAAATTTCTGGAAGAATCTAATCATCTTCACATGGCTGGTTTGCTAATCCTGGTAAACTGGTTGTGCAATCCTGTGTGAGTAAATGGACTGGTTTTCATGCATGTAGGACTCTACCCAAACTTTGGGTGCTGATCTGGAGCATGTGTGAGCCCATCAAGATCCAGGCTGTGTTATCTGAATGGTGCTCCCTTGTGCAATAGTTCTGGGACTTGCTTTACACTCCTGTGTCTTCAAATGTATATTTCCTCACCTTCAAATCACAAATAATAAACCTAGAAGCTCTTCAATGTGAGATATATAGGTATACCCTGAGGTGTAGTGATCAGTGGGGCCTCTTCACCTACAGCCATCGTGATAGGATATGGAATATATTTAGCCAATGACACAGAATTAATGACTGTATATTTCATCAACTGCTCCTTTTGCAGATCTCAAAGATCTGAAAGGGTTTAGCAGAAGAGATTAACACTGATTTTTTTTACATAGGGGGAGGTGGAGACAGAGAGACTTTTAAGCAAGGTGCCAGGAACAGAGCCCTAATTCTGCTCCAGGGATTAAACCCTGTTATTCCTGCTGGAATAGACATTCTCTGTGAAAAAACAACACCCAAATCTTTATCTAAAGACCCCCTGCATGTGGAGGGTGGAGTTTTTATGGATAGAAGTGATGACCAGATGATTTTACCTTGTGTTTCCCAGCTGCCGCCACGCTGCCATAGCGAAATACTTCGGCGACGCCAGCCCACCTTGCAACAAGCGCTGTGATTTCTGCCAGAACCCAGGGGCAGTGAAAAGGCAGCTGGAGGCCCTGGAACGCTGCAGCAACAGCTGGAGCAAAACCTGCATCGGGCCCACGGGATCCTCCTGGGATAGATACGACCCAGAGCTCTACGAGGGTGGGAGGAGAGGCTGCAGAGGCTTCAGCAGGTCTGTACCAGAGAGGTTACACTCATCTCACAGGAGCCAGCAGAGAGAAAAGAGCATCCACCAGCTGCAGCCCCAGCCACTCCTATTTTCAGCACATGTTTCTGTGTGGATGGTATTTTCCTGTAACTTTCTGGCAGCAGCAGCTGGAATTTCATTTTCCACACGCTTTGGCAGCCTCGTTCACATTCATGCTCCAGAGAACCAAAAGCTGTTTTGACAAAGCAAAGAGTTGCCCTGCACAATGTAATTGGCTCAAGAAACTAGCCTGAAATTTTTGAAAACACAAAGCGGGCTCAGCCTGTTCATAGTTACAAGGATCAAAAATGTTTAAAATGGAGACCAAGATGATATGGCCCAGAGTTCACTCCTGATTTAACACAACTGTCTGTGGGCCAGTAGGCCAGGGGCCACTGACAGGACTTAGTCACCACAGAGGATGTTATGAAGTGCCAGTGTCAGATTCTTCTGCAGATTGCTGCATTTCCCTATCAGGCTGACAGCAAAAGGAAGATGTGCAGTGGGGAACATGATGAATTCTGTGAAATGCTTGGCAGTGTGGAGGTGATAACTTGTCTTTCCCCTTGTTCCCTGGCAGAGCTGCAGTGATTGTGCAGCTGTGTCAGGATGAAGTTTCTCTGCTGGCACTGCCCATGAAGCTGTGCCAGGATACACAGTGCTGTAGGCTGGCCAGGCCCTCTGCTTTACCTTAAAAAGCTCCAGATTGGTACCTTTGTTCTTTGGCCAAGTCCAGCTGAGTAAGAGGAAACCAGGACTTGTGACCTAAGCCTGTGTTTGGTCTCAGGACCTGAGAAGCCACAGCCAATGCTGTTATACAGAACAGTGTTTTCCACTTGGTTTATTGAACCTTTCCATAATCTGATTGTAGTTTTGCTTTGGAAGTTGTAATAGTCAGCAGCTCTAAAGCTCAGATTGGTGATACCTGTATGTTTGGCAGCTGTGGGAGGCAGTGAACTCCTGGGCTACGTCTGGTGAGGATCAGCTGCTGCATTTCAGTGTATTAGAGATGGGGATTTCATTTATTGCAGCAGCCTGTGAACAAGTGAGGCTGAGGAATGGATGTTGTGCCCCTCTGTACTCCTAGGGCAGGAGGGACTGAGAGGTGGGGTACATGACATGGATCTGGCAGAGCTGCTGAAATGATGCCCTCCATTCTCAGGGCACTAAGTACATGCTCTTAGTTCATGCCACTGCCTACTAGTTTATTAGCCTATGGGATTAACAAATGCTGTGAATTTTTGGAGGACACTCACTGCTGTCCTGGTTGGGGAACGGTGGAGATACTCAAAGTGAAGACATGTTAAAAAGGATGTGGGATGCATCACTGGGGTGGCTTCCCAAACATGTCCCCCAGTTAATGCTGCAGCTGCAGAAATGTTTGTTCCTCTTGCTCTCCTTCCTTATCCAGCTATGATGAAGAGGGCAGTGGGAACTGGGAGGAGGAGAATGAGGAGCGTCGGAAACGGGAGTGGGACAACTTCTACAAGAAACAGATGAGTCTGCGCAAGGTGAGTTGGGGTCAGGTTTTAAGGGATGCACAGAGGGTTTGCTGTGAGCTTGGCTGACAGCCATAAAGGCTTCCTGGCACTGATGGCACTAAATTATTTCATCTTGGTGTTGCTTGTTGTCTTTCACCTCCTGTACCTCTGCTTTTGCTGTGTTCTCCCTATTCTGGGCCAGCCCCATAGTAGGAAGAAATGCAGCTTATTCATGTGGTGGTTCCTCTGCAGTGCTAAGTAAGAGGAGCCTGTTGGTTTTAATGCCTGTGGTAGTAGTAAAAACACATTTTACCATTCAGCTTCTCTTAAATATTCCTATAGCAGAGGTGAACTTTTGGCTTTGATTCTCATTCCTTGTTTTCTTGGCCCTGTTTTTGGCGCTTATTCAATGCCTTTATAACTTCAGCTTTAATTTTCCCTGGAGCAGGGATATAAAACATATCTTTTGTGCTTCTAGATCTCCATGTGTGGAGTAGGAATGGAAATGTTTGACTGATCTTTGTTTTCTTCCAGGGCAAAGAACCAGAAAAGGAAGATTTTGTTCCTCCAAGTAAATATCTTCTTTGATTTATAATGGGTTTTCTTTGGGAGAAGAAAGTCTTGTATTTTGCAGCTGCATGCAATTTGTACAGCATCACCACTGGAGGTATCAGTCCCTAGGCACAGAGGTCAAGCTTTTGGCTGTGAAAACTTGGCTGGAGGAGATGAAGTACAGCTTAGCTCTGATTGGGATGAAGATATGGAATGCATCTTCTTGAACAACATTTCCAAATAAGCGAGAGAGAAGGAAAACTCTGTCTAACCTGACTTTGTAGTGTTGGCTATTTCTGCAGTGGTTGTGCAGCAGCAGCAGCAGCAGAAGCAATAATAATAATAATAATAATAATAATAATAATAATAATAATAATAACAACTGCTGAAAACCTTTGCTGTTTGTAGCTGTACTGCTTGTGAGCCTGTCTGGCAATGTTGCAAAAGAACACTTGATAGGTCAGGTTACTCTATCCAGCCTGATTTTTTTGGTTGATGTTATGGGGAGCAGAAAAGATTTGAGTTTCCTAAGAGCCTTAAAGAAAGGTTTTCTGAGGTGGGAAGAGTTTGTAAAGCTGTTAGTCCTAAACTCCAAAGTAGATGTTCTCAATCAGAGAAAACATTCTCACTCTGATTTCTGCCTACTCTTTTGGAGTGTGTAACTTCTCCAGATAGAAAGGGTGACCACAGTGTGCCTTGGGGTGACAATGCAGGGAGGAGAGAGACAGGCAGTGCTGGACCTGCACCTCCCTGTGGCAGCTGAGAGGTTCCTCCATCAACTTAGCCCTGCCAGGGCTCCTTTCCCAAATTCCTCTCCTGTGGCAGGTGCAGACTGTCCCCTGAAGGATGCTGCCAGCAGGAGGATCTCCAAGCTCACTGTGAAGGTAAGGGATGTTGCAAAGAACAAGAAGGCTTTTGCCTGGCCTGTCCTTTACTCCTTCAGGGGTGGAAGTCCAAGGGGCACTGAGACTTCTGTGGAGCATGTCTGAATATCCCATGTTTTCTAGGGCCGGGAACACTGCTTGAAGATGCTGGAAGAAGCTTTGAGCAACAACCAAAAGACTCCAGCAGCAGAAGGAAAATGGTATGAAGAAAAAGGGGTGCACAGTGAGTCCCTTAACACAAGGCCTGCTCTTCCCTGAGCACGGTTACCATTCTCAGGGAGTGCTTTTTAAAGTTATTTTGTCCAAGGATGTAGTTTCACTTAACAGCATCTTTCTGGCAGTGATGTTGAAGATCAGACCTGAGGATTCCTGTGGCTGATGGCTGTTATCAGCTTGATCCCAGCAGTGGCAGTTCTTCCCCGTCCCACAAGATGGGGATAGTGTACTTCTGAAATGAGCAGTGGGCAAAAATCTTGATTTAAAACCGTTTTCATCACCCTTTCCATCCTCGATCACTCCCCACTACATCCCTTAGGACTTAACTGGAATTTCTCACTTATTCTTGCACCCGAGGGAGTGCATTTTGTGCTTTCTGGGAGATCCTTAAGCATTAGTGTTCCCTTTGCAGATGCAGAAGTGTCTCTTTGCCAGGAATCACCCCAGGCTGTGTTTCAGGTCAGACCCTGGTGCCTGTGCAGTGGAAATGGAATATGAAGCTTTTCGGAGCAGCAAAATGGCAAATTCCTACAAGGCAGCTGTGCTGAAGAAGGTAGGGACAAACATCTACATCTGCTGCTCCCTGGCACGTGGGAGCTCCAGGGCAAACAGGGTACAGTTTGTGTGGGAAAGGTGAAGGACAAGCTCTGTTTTGCCTTGGGTATCTTAAAAATCTTCTTGATTTTGTTTCCAGGAGGGCCCAGAGTCACTTCAGGCTCACATCTTTGTTGGCTTTACAGGCTCTGAAAACCTACATTGCAATGCAAGCTTATCCAGATATGTTCTAGCAATACAGGGATTTGGGAATTCCTCAGGCTGCTGCTGATACTACAGAAGCCTTGGTTTAGTTATCTGCTTGCCATCATTCTCTCTGAAAATGTTTTTGTTCTTGAGGCAGGTGCCTCTCCAGGGCAGATATTTGTTTGGTTACTATGGCTTTTAGTATGTACAAAGGCAGGAATGCATAAAGATTTCTGGCCATTAGAGAATATTTCTGTTCTCTTTTCAGGTGGCAGAAATCAATAAAGCCTCCAAACAAGGGGAATTGTTCTCAGTCTTTGGGTCTGGAACAGGTGGTAACAGCAGTTTGGAAACAAAATCTGTGTCTTTAGCAGAAGGGGACTTTGTCCCTGCATCCCAGGTTCCCTCGGTGAGTGCTGGTGGGATAGACAGGAGGGAATGGTGTGTTTTGTGTGTCTGCCTTTTTATAAATGTATTTTGTGTCCTTTCTGTGGGCACAACTGCATATTTCTATTGTAATTGTTTTTTCCTGTCTGTCACGTTGTTATTAATGAATACAATGTGTGTGCAGGCCACAGCTTAAACAAGTTCTTTCTCATCTTGCTCTGTCCAAGGATGCTGCCTTGTTTTCTTATTTCTGGCCTAGGACTAATCCATTTCCCTCATGTCTCTGTTGGTGGGTGTGATGATCAGTCAGATTTAGAGCCTCCCCCAGGTTACAGCTGCCCAGACTGGTGTGTTGTATGCAGAAACTCAGCTGCTTTCACTGTGCTGCACACAGGGATCTCACATCCAAAATTTCTTCTTCCTGTCTCCCCAGTTCAAACCAAAGCGTGTAGGAGCAGGATTTCCAAAGAAATCCAGCTTGTTCCAGACAGCTACAGAACTGCTGAAGATCCAGGAGGAGAGTGATGCAAAGCCTGTCAAAAAAGACTGTCCAAGTGGGCAAGACAACAGCTGCTACAGTCTGGACCTGGAAACCAGAAACCCTGTTCTCCTGGGAGAAGAAACTGCAACCAAAGCAGTGGGTGAGAGTGCAGGGGTAGAACTACACCCAGAAAAGAAGGGGCAGCAACCCAGTCCAGACACAAAAACTGCCCTTGGGGAGAGCCCTGCTAAGAAGGCCAAACGTAGCAAGAAGCAGCAAATGCTTGCAGAAGCAGCTAAAAAGGAATCACAGGACATTTCCAAATTCTTCTCCCTCCCCAAAGGTGGCTCTAAAGCCCAAAGCTGCAGTGTAGCAAAGGGGGATGGCTGTTCTGCAAGCACACTACCTCAGGTTTCTTCTCAAAGCGTGTGTCAAGAGAAACCAACAGCTCAGGAAAACAAAGATGGCTCTGGAGATCTGAACTGCTCTGGGCAGTTCCAGGCAGAGAATAAAGAACTGAGAGGAACAGAAGTTACACTGACTGAGAGAGGGGAGAATTCTGAGAGCCAGCAGGCTGCTGCATCTGAATTCCTTGAGGAAGAAATGGATGTGAAGTACAGGTAAAATCTCTACTTCTGTGCTCCCTGTGTTGTCCAGAGCCCCACCAGCCTTGTCCTGGAAACCTGTATGAGATCTCTGGGTGAGTGAGGGAGACTCCTGCTTTACCATGCAGTCTCATGGCCACTGACAGGTGAATGCAGGAACATTTTCACTGTGGAATGATTACAATTGGCCTTCTCTCCATTCTTCCCACTAGTGTTGCTGAAAATGTTGCAGAAACTGAGCTACCTGTTGTTGGGGAAGGTGACAGTGGGAAGCGGCCAGGATCAGATGAGGTAAGACTTCAATGAATGCTGATTTCCTCTATTTCTTCTACTCATCTTGTGCCAAATTTCTCTTTGGGAGTGACACTCCTGCTCTAAGAGTGTTATTTATTTGTGGAGGGCCCAGCTTTAGTTGCAGCAGAAAGGAGAAGCCCAGTGTGTTGCATTCCTGGTGTTTCCCTGCTGCCCTCTGGGCTGTGCCAGCACCTTGGGCTCCCCCTCCACTGCTTTGTTCCCTCCTCTGTGCAGCTCATGTGACTGTGCCCTTGCTGGTGACTTGCCTGGAATGAGTGTCCCCACCCCCTGACATGTGTCACTAACTATAATTAGGGAGGTGCTTTCTCAAGGCAAGGGCACAACCACAGGCCAGAGACACATGGGACCATTGGGAAGTGAGCCCTGCTCACAGCCTGCCTTGCCATTCAGTCTCTGCTTCTGCATTTGGCAGCTGGGACTACCTGGCAGCTGTCTCTGCAACACTGCAGTCTCCTTTTCTCTTTCAAACTGAGCAGGAGTGTGGCTTTCCTGATGCAGCTGATTCTTCCTGAGGGGTGTATTCTCAGCAGACATCCTGAGAAATCTTTTCCAGTCAGTTTTCCTCTGTAGGACAGAGTTCCAGACAGTTTTCCTCTGTTTCCCTCTGCTAATGTAGCAATTAGCTGCCCCAATAGGAGCAAAGGGTAGTTCTAAAAATTCTGTAAAGGTTTTTTTTCAGAGTCCCTTTGTGTGGGAAATAGTATCTGCTCAGCAGGTTAAAAGGAGTTATAGAGATTCCTACTTGGTATTCACTGGAGGGAGGGGCTGCAGGATGCTGCAAAGATTTTTGGAAGGTGGTGGCTGCTTGGAAGGGCAATGCTGCCACAGGAATTGGTTTGGTTTTCTTCTGTCCCCTCTCCAGGATATGGAAAGTCCTGCAACAAAGCGGCTCCGGACAGTGGCAAAACCTTCAATTCTGACCCAGCCAGAGGCCAAGAGTGTTGGTCCAAAGAAGAAGGTGACTTTTGACTCAAATTTAGCACAGTGTGATGAAGAAGGAAGCAGCAAGACCATACAGCCAGTGACCAAAGGCATGTCCCTCAAAGAGACTGCAGACATCGTTGTCAAGTGTTTGACCCCATTCTACAAGGAGGGAAAATTTGCTTCCAAGGTAGGTTATAGCTCCAGGCCCTCTTTAGCAGAAGGAAAATTCATCTCTCTATGGACCTGGGGCTCTGAGAAGGGGGAGATGATCTGGGTCCTGCCTTTTATTTCCAAGTTATGTTTTGGTATGGGCTGTTTTAGTGACTCCAGGTGCAGCAACTCCCCTCTCCCACAGAAGGGTTGGTGTGTGTTGGTTCCACACTTCCTTGTGATTGTTCATGTTTTCACATGAAACCCTGGCACGTTTGTAACTCCCACCTGTGGAGTAGCAGCAGCTCAGGTTCAGTGCTGGTGTAGTTTCCTTGCTTTGCCCTGCAAGGCAGGGTGTGTGTGCCTGGGCTTCTCCAGCCCTGCAGGGCCAGTGCCTGTGCAGTGTAGGAGTAGTTTGTGCTACAGCCAGTCTGTGCTAAGGGCAAGACAAACATGGAAACACACTGCTGAGGTAACTGGTGTCTGCTTTCTGCTCTTCCCCAATGCTGCAGGATCTCTTCAAGGGCTTTGCCAGGCACCTCTCTCACTTACTGACCCAGGAGCAGAGCCCTGCCCGCAGGACAGGTGTGTCTGGGGTTATTTCAATGCCAGATGTGTTCATGGCTTTAGAGGGGGCAGATATCTTAAGTATCAACTCAAAAGATGGTGTTTCTTCTCTTGCAGTGAAGGAGGAAGCACAGAGACTCATCAAGGAGTTTTTCAAAACAAGGCTCAGGTGTGAGAGTGAGATGGACTGGGAGGAGCTGCAGAGCTCAGAGAGCTGATCCCTGCTGCTTTTTGGCTCTTCCTTCCTGTAGCAGCACCACCAGGGATTGTGGAAGAACTCAGCCATGGAGGGTTTATGAGACTGGAGAAATTAGATTTATTTTTCTTTTCCCCACTGCATTTTTGCTCATGACTGTCCTTAGTGACACACATTCCCAGGGAACCAGATTTTGTGAACTCATGATGAATTTCCCCAGTGAGTGGGGTGCTGAAACCCTCAAGGACCAAGAGGTGTGAAGTTGTACCTGCTGTGTTTGTTAGGGGCTGCTGCCTTGGATGTTCTGCACTGTCTCCAGTCTCTGCTACCTGCAGCAATCTGGGCAGGGCTCAGATTTTCCACTGGAACTCTGCTTTGGGATGGCACCTTGCTTTCTAAATGGCTCCTCCCCTTGCTCCCTCCCTCTTATTTCAGTGTCACCAATAGAAGCCTTATGCTACAGGTTCTCATGCTTTGCTCAGGGCTGCCAGTGACAAACTCAGTGTTTGAGTTCCTGGATGGAATATTTTCTTTTGAAGGGCAGGGGAAGAACATTTTATAATTACCATGGAGGCAGTGCTTGCTTCCTAAAGGAGGAGAAACTCGGATCCTTTTTCTTTTAATGTGAACTTATTTAACTTTGCCCTTTAATTTAAGTGGTGATACTCTTTCAGTATTAACCTTTGCAGCACTTCCAGCCTTTGCTTGTAATCCCTAAAGCCATATTTGCTCCCTGTGCCCCAGGAGTCTGCAGTACAGGGGGCAGTGCTGCTGTGGTAGCTGGGTACGGTTCTGCTGTGACCCTCAAACTGACACTGAGGGACCTCTGCTGCTATGTTTATATGGAACCTGAACCTGATTCCCTGGCAGAAATCCTTCCTGTTGGATTTTTATTTGGTTCTGCCTCTATTCCATACCTCCAGGGGCTGGTGGCCTCAGGCTCTAGTGCTGCCAGAGGAACGTGCAGCCTCAGAGGCTGCCCAGGGGTTTGGATCTCTGTATTCCACAGATGTATTTTTTTAAATGTCCTGAAGGGTACATGCAGAACTGACAATAAAGCAATGTTACAACTGCTGTGGATTGTTCCTGGAAGCTTTTTCTTACCACTCAGTCATGCAGAGTGGCCAGAGGTACATTAAGCAGCACTCAAAGGGCAGCACCTGCCAGGGAACATGCTGTAGTTCCCACTGGCAGCAGCTCACCAGCAAAAGTCTAATTGTGCATCAGGGCATGCACTGAGCACCCTCAGATCTATCCCTCTTACCTGCCAACCGTGACAACATCTTCCTCAAGCTCTGCCCATTACATGCAGTTAAGTTTTCCCAGGTTATGTGTAAGATCTATCATATCACACCTTCAAAACATCTCTGTGCTTATTTTATTGGAATTTCCTAAAGGGCAGTTATTCCTCAGGTTATTAGGAGAGCTGTGGCAATAAAAATAAATATTTTTGTACAACCCAAAACACTTCAGTATAATACAAGTTCTGTTTGAAGATGCTTCCTCTGTGGGCATGGAGCCATCATTGAAGTCTGACAGCTGCATGGCCATGACTGACTTCTTTATAGTAGAAGGAAGCATATGCATATAATTA
Organism: Argya squamiceps; assembly: GCA_037834095.1. Taxonomy (NCBI): domain Eukaryota; kingdom Metazoa; phylum Chordata; class Aves; order Passeriformes; family Leiothrichidae; genus Argya; species Argya squamiceps. The sequence continues at coordinate 6,807,329 of JBBMKD010000054.1, read as the reverse complement.
TGTCAGTGAGAAATTACTTAACAATAAACTTCCTTACCATTGCAGCTCAATCTGTGCCCCAGCATATGTGTTAATTGTATGATTAACACTTTTCAATTAGGATGTTTACTACAAACTCCTGCTTCACAAATCCTGTTACAGGACCTCTGCATATGAATTCAGAGACAAATCTGGCTCCTGGAAAGCACCAGCAGCCCATGCAGGCATTGCACTGCCTCAGCTGGGCATTGGGATACACAAATCTCTGGCAAGCTCCAGGCTTTGCTCATGATAATTCATTCAAAACAGAAAGGAGGAGTTGCACAGTGCAAAGCCTGAAGGCAAGTGCTTGCTTTGGGTCAGCTGCTCTTTGTCGGAACGGGCTGTGGTGTGGAGAGGCCCTTGGGGTTTGTTTAGCCACAGCATGGATTGTTGCAAGGAAGTGCTTGGGGACTGAATGGCAGGTCACCAGAGTTATGGTCACTCCATCAACAAACACTGTGGTGGCATTCTTAGAAAGCAGCTGGCTGAGGTCATGGGTGTGTTCTGGAAGAGTTCTTTCCCAGTGACAGGTCAGGGAGCACTTATCAAGCTCAGAGAAAGGGAAATAGTGCTGTTTTCCTTGGCCATTCTCCTCCTTTTAGGCTTTAGGAGTGCAGCTCTGTTTTATCCAGGATGACAACAATCGTGTGGTACAGTTCTTTGGCCTGTCAAAACAAACCAGCATCAATCACTCTTTGCCCCTGAAAGAGCTGCTTCCCCTAATTAAATATCCCCATAAATCATTTCCCATAATTAAATAGCAGCCACGTGCTGGGTCCAAGCTGCATTTTGGAGCCTGGAAGTGCAGTGTCCTTCTCCTCCTTTGGCACAGGAGAAAGGAGCAGCAGCACTGTCCCTTAGCAGAGGCTCAGCTGGGCAGGGGAATGCCCAGTCAAACCAGCTCCAAAGCTGTAAAAAGGAATTATTACAAGTTCCCTGCATCGATCCCTTCAATTTCTGTTAGAAAGGTGGAAAAAAGGTCATAGTCAGGCCTTTCCAACTTTCCATCCATCTGTTGTGCTTCTTTTTTATTTTAAACTCCCATTTCAGATTATAAATCAGGCTACAAGCATATATTTTGAAGCCAAAGAAGCACTAAAACACGCACAAAAAGGATGGATTAAAACAATAATTTCATCTAAGTATTCCTGTACCATTCCACAAATTTACCCCCAAAGTAGGCTATTTTTTTAAGTTAACAATTTTTCCATATAGACATCCCTCATTAAAAACTCCCAAATTATATTCTTACAGCCAGAATCAGCTTTACATGCATAGATGTGCTTCCTACATATTTATACCCAATAAAAGAAAGTTAAATTCCTCCCCTCCCTGCAATAAGGAGGATAGAGTAAAAACAAAACAGGCCACAACAAAAAGCAAACTATTTCTGCATAGGGCTACCTCTGCAGTACAGTTTCCTCGTACTACATAAAGTACAGGAGTAGGGAACATTTAAGCATCTTGCTACAAATTAATGCAACAACACAAGAGACCCTAAACAAAGGAGAACTGAACCCATTTCTAAAGGATTGTTACCAAAGCATCCAAAATTTGATTTGCACACCTCTCCCTCCTAAAGGAAATTTCTGGTAAGTACCAATTTGGGGGGTGCCAGGAGGGAGCTGCAGGCCCAGGCTGTTATAAACGTATATTATAAAGTTGACTTTTCACAAGGTGTGTGCTATATGAATAATAACATTTTAGTAAGGATATAAGTTTTTTATTTCTGCTATTAATAAAAAACTTAGGCATATTGATAGTAGTTGATATATTATGCTTAAACTGTTTGGTCGGGATAACATCCAGTGAACATGAAAAGAAGACCCTGCTATTGATAAAATATCCTTAAACTGTCTGTTTAATCAAAATAACATCCAATAAACATGTAAAGAAGACCTTGCTATTGATACACCAACTATCAGTATCTGAGGAAAGTCTGGACCAAGGCCCAAGCTGGAGGTGATAATGAAGACACAGCCAAGAAACACTCATGCTCTAAAAAGGCAGACCCAAGGAGGGACCATGCAAAACAGTTCCTGGAATATGGAAACTAGTTTATGGAAAAATATGAATATTCAACAGACTGATGCAATAAAAAGGGGATTTAAAGACTGTCTCTGATACAGCAAGGTGTGGATTTGGCTGAATGCCAAGTCACTTGGCCATACTTGGCTTTTTTTCTATCTCCTAATTGTCTTACTTTCTATTAAACCTATTTCTTAAAATTTATATAGAAAGTGAACCTCGTTTTTGACCAGGCTGAGCTCACCTGTGCCAGTTCCACCCACATGGCCTTGGGGCTGCCAGGGGAGCCGTAGTGGAGCTCCAGGCCGGGCAGGCCCCCGTCGGAGATGGGCCTCAGGGTGCGCATCTTCTGCAGCTCCTTCAGGGGAACCACCCGGGACACCACCTGCCAAGGGAAAAGCCACCAGCCACTCCCAGGAGCAGCCACTTCCAGTGAAACCATCTGATGCCCACCACAAGTCACCTCAAGAGCCTGCTGGAAGCTGAGGGAAGGTCTGGGGCACAGGGTGGGGTGTGCAGGATTCAAGGCAGGGTCCGGCTGCCCAGCACAGCCCTGGAACTCCCACAGGGTTGGGACAAACAGGAATGTGTTCTACATTTGGTTTTACTGTGGACTGTGCTTGTGAGCATGAACTCACCAAAGAACTCTTTCAAAAGAGCCCATGTCCCTCCCCACCCAGGGTCCTTGTCCTTTCTGTAGAATGTGTTCTACATTTAGTTTTACTGTGGACTGTGCCTGTGAGCGTGAACTCACAAAAGAAGTCTTACAAAAGAGTCCATGTCCCTCCCCACCCATAGTCTTTGTCCTTTCTGTAGAAATGTAAGGTCCTAAGGTCCTAGCAGGGAGATACTATTTCAACCCATGACACCATGGAATGCCTGCTCTACACTCTCTTGCTTTGGGCCAGTGCTGTTGTCAGAGTGGCTATGATGGAGGGAAGTCCAGCCTCTTCCTGCACAGGTTCTTCTAAAGTCACAGGAAGTATCTGGCAGATATCAGGGGGAATTGTCTGGCTTACCTGGGTGGTGCTATCCACCACAATGATCTCCTCCTTGTTCACACCAAAGAAACAGGGCACAGGGACCACGTCATCGCTGATTCTCTCCACGACAAAGATGGTGTAGCCAAAGAAAGGCAATTTCATCACATGCTCTAGAAGAGGGCAAAAAGTGGCCTGAGGGCAGCAGCTTTCAAGCAGCAATTTACTGCACCAGCCTGGGGTCAAAGCTGCCAGTGTTCCCAAGATTTTCTACATTAAAAAGTAATACTGACAATTCCTGTCTCCCTCCCTGGCTTCTGAGACTCAATTCTCAGCAGCCTGAGTGGATGTCCTGTCCTTTTCTGACCTGAAAATAAACATGCAGCCAGAATATCAATTAAAACACAGCTTGCACAGAGCTCTGAAAATCCATTGCAGACTCCTTCCTACAAGAGACAGATCTTCTACAATGATCACCATGCTAGGGAATAAGATCTAATCCAAAGTGAGGAGCTGTCAGGGAATTCCACTGTCATTGCCCATTCCAGGCTCCAAGAATCATCAACAACCTCATTAATTGTCCCAAAAGTGCATTCAGAGCAGCTTCCAGGAATTGAAACAGCATAGAAATGGAAGCAGATCTGGATGTCTCCTCACCTATGAACTGGATTTTTGCCTCCAGTGGCTGGAGGGGCTGCCTTGTCCTCAGCAGTGTGGCCACGTGGCTTTGCAGCACCTTGGGGCTCATGGAGGACTGCAGGGTCTTTGGAATGTATTCCTTCAGCTCTTCCCTGTGCCAAAAAACAGATTCTAATTCACCCCCTGCCCAGCTAAAATCAAACATCAGCTATTAGGAGGAAGGAGGGGATGGGGCAACAATTTCCCATTGTATATCTGGGAACAAGGGTGAAGGGGGAGAGGAACAGCACAACAGATGATCCAGCCTGTGTTGGATAAGGTGGAAGGAACCATCAGAGACAGTGAGACCACCCTTGTCCACAGAGAATTCAGCTGTGCACCACTGGCCAGTGCATGGAGAGAAATCCCTCCTTTCTGGAGACACCAAGAGCTCCTCAGTGACCAGCAGGGTTATGCCATTTTCTTGCTGCTGGTGCTTTAAGGGGATCTGAGGGAGGCATTACCTCAACTCCAAGTCAAAGTGCATAAGGAAAGGAGAGAGTGGCAAAGTACAGCTTGAAACTGCAGGACTGAAGGTTTCCAGAACCCAGGGAGAATTTTGTTCCCATGGAGCATCTCACTACAGATTTCAGGTGTCCAGGGTTGAAACCTCTGACACTTGTGAGAGAGAACAAAGGAGGGTTCACCCAAACCATGAGCTCCTTCTTGGTGCTACAAATCCATGGCAGTCAAATGAAATGACCATGGCACCCTCATGACCCTCTCTGTTCTCCAGAACTGGATATTTCTGAATTATTCAGAGAGGAGTTCCCTTAATTATTCAGAGGTACCTGCCCCCAACCCCTGTGGTGCCTATGGCCACCACAGAGAGATCCCCTCTACCACAGACATACCTGGAGGGAGCAGAGTTGTGCTGCTCCACTTTGGCCCAGTGCTGGAGCACTGCCAAAAGGCCCACCTGCATCTCCATTTCTTTACTCTGGCTCAGCAGGATCCTCCCATTCAGGTAATCCCACAGCACCTGAGGGCCAGCACAGCAAAAAGGGCTTTGTTAAACCTGCCAGAGGGTACGGCAAGTCTGGGCAGTGCCAGGCTGCACAGACCCACATCCTGCCTTGCTGATAATGCCAAACAAAGGCTCTCTGAGCTCAGGAAGAGCCTGGGGAGCTGCACAATGTGTGGAACAGCACTGCTCCAGGCTAAGGCCACAGGCACAGAGCTTCCATAGCTTCAGTGTTTAGTCACTCCCAGAAACAGCACACAAAGCCTGTCAGCCAAAGCCTTCCTGCTTTTTCATCCCCCCTGGGACATTCCTGTTGGTCAGGACACTACATCTGTCCCTGCATCTGTCACTGGGGGGGTCCTGCTCTTGCTTACCTGTCCATAATGGACATCTGTATAAATTTGGTTGTCTAAGTGCAGAGGTGTCCTCCAGATGAGCCTGCGTAAGGTCAGATTGACCAGCTTGTCCTCCAGCAGGTAATCGTGGAGATACTCCTGCAGTTTGATTGGCCTCACCATTTTACCTACATGACACAGAGAGAGGGTCATGCATCCCTCTTGGTGGAGAGGCTGGCTGCACAGGAGCCTTCCTGCACACCTCAGTTCCACCCTGCCCTGAGATTCCAACCACCAGCCATTCCAAAGGGAAAAGGAGCCACATGCCTCTTTCAGGAACAAGCAACACAGTCCCTGAGAAGGATCAATCCTTAACCCTAATACAGAAGGAAACTGCTTAAGAGGACCCTCCCAAGAACCAGCAAGGGTGGAGGAACTGTTCCAAGCAGGAGCTGTGATGCTCCCTGTTGAAGAGAGAAGCTCCATGCTGGTCTCTACTTGCCGAGATTTTTGTTGTCACTCCTGACAGCAAAGAGAACAAAGTCCTGTATCTCTTGCTGTTCACCTATTCCCATCTGCTCACAGATCTCCTGCAAAAGCTCCTTGGCCACCTGAAGCAAGGAAAGAAGGAAATTAATACCATGACCAGGCAAGCCCAAGAGCAGGCAGACACATTATTCCTTGTCAGATAAGGGATTTCCCTGGTGTGGCTCAGAGTCCAGACCAATTAAGGAATTCACAGCTGGAAACTCACAGTGAATGTCCTGATCCTGGTGAGGTACTCCATCCCTCCAGGCATCAGCACCACCAGCCTGCGGGCACCGTGTCCCTTCTGCAAAGGACAACGCTCAGGCAGCAACACGTGCAGGGACCCATCAGCCCCACTCGTGTTCCTGCCCCTCCTTCCTCATCCGTTGTAAGAGCATCTGAGGACAGCAGGGAGAGGGAACTCTGCAGAGCTGAGACATTCTAGAACACGTGGGTTTATTGCAAGAGTCGTGGGTAAAAAGGGCCTTTTGCCTTCAGCCACCAGCCTGGGCTGAG
>JBBMKD010000054.1:6775826-6796962 GCA_037834095.1 Argya squamiceps | reverse complement strand
CCGTACTTTGCTTTTTTTCTATCTCCTAATTGTCTTACTTTCTATTAAACCTATTTCTTAAAATTTACATAAAAAGTAGTCCTCGTTTTTCACAAGAGGAAGAGTCAGGAAACAGGGCAGCTGCCAAGAGAAACAGGCACTGGAGCTCTCTGCTGAGAGGAGGCAACTGGGACAAACTGAGGCAAAGGAGAGCATCAGACTCACCAGGTTTTCCTGCATCCTAAGGAAATGTATATATATAACATATATTCCTATAACTGAGGCAACTGGGACAGGGCTTGTCTGGCAGAGCTGGAGGCTGATGATGCCAACCCACCCTGTTATTCCTCTAGTTCTGGGCACCATGGATCCAGCAGACCCTTGATCCTGGTCCTGCCAATCCCAGCACAGCCCTCACCTGGCTCCACGCCCTGCATGGGCAGCAGCTCAATGATGTCTCCTTTCTTGAAGCTGAGCAGGCTCTTGTCATCCACGACGTAACTGCGCAGAGCCACCACATAGTTGGTGTCCTGGGGAAAAGGCCATGGCCAGGTCAGATCTCATCCCAAGGATGGGAAGGGCTTGGATCATGTCATGCCATGTGTGGACCCAATATTTTCAGGGCCTGAGCTCTTCCCAAGGGAAACATTTCAACAGTTTTCTTTTTCCCAAAGCAACCTTGTGTAAACAATATTCCTTTCCCATAACAACAGGTGTTGTTTGCTATTTCTGTAACTGAGCCAATGGGAGAGGTGCCAGCCCTATGGACCAATAATGTGTCTTTTTAGTGCAGCATGTTATAAAAGGGCTGAATGAATTGTAAATAAACCTTCTGATTTCAACTGCCTTCTAACTGGAGTCAAACATCTTTATTTCATGTCCTATTGCAACACCATGGACACTCTCAGGTTCATGTAGGAAAACACCTTCATTCCCCACTGCTCTCCAGCTGCTGCCTCACCTGCCTCAGCTCCTGCATGAAGAGTTCCACCATGGTCTTGATGCATGGAGCCTTTAGAGAGTGCAGGATGAGCTGCTCTGTCTTCAGGGAGAACTCCAGGGAATTGCTGCCTTTCACCTCCACTGACAGCACATCTGCAAACCTGCAACACAGCCAGCATGCTCAGGCTCCTTCTGCCAGAGCCTGGGGTGCAGGACATGGGGATGGGAGCCCATTCCAAGGACTGGGAATGGAGACATGCCTCAACATTCTCCATGTTGGCCTTCCACCAGCTGCTCATGGCTTTCACCCAGAGGAGCTCCCTGTGATGACACACACTGAGCTGACTCACCCCCAGCACTCACTTGGTGCAAGCAAAGCTCAAGGTAGGAAGGAAAATGAGAAGCCAGACTCATTAAAAGGAGGATCAGTGAGTCACAGCTGGCCTAGGATAATCCTAGTGAGCACAGCCCAACTTGGAATTTTCAGCTCCCCCATTTAGTTTGTCTCCAACACCCTGCCAGACACAAACTGGGCTCCTGCAGCAGCCAGGGCCCTTTTGCTCACCCGTAGCTGCGTAGGATCTTGAGGTGCTCAGGATGGTACCCAGCTGCTTTCTCCACCTTCAGCAGCCTCATGCCCCGGTGAGAAACACCCAGGATCTGCACATCACTGCCCTTTTCACCCTGTAAGGGAAGAGCAGCACAGAGCATTGAAGGCTCCATCCCATCTGCACAAGTGGACCAGGGAAAGAAGATGTCTTTCACACAAGAGGTGTGAAACCCTGCAAGGTATGGAAGGTATGGAGTCACTGCAGTGATGCTGCTGTACACCACAATGACACAAAGACTCCGACTTCAGAAGGCTGAAAATGACTCCTTTATTTTTGGGATGTGTCTCCCTTATATACTATTCTACACAGACCAATTTGATTGGTGAAACAAGGACAAACCTCTTCAATCATGTTGGTCAGACCAGAGGGACATCAAGAAGAAGTCCCTCCTAGGGAAAGAATGTAAACCACATTTTCAATGTAAACCAAGTTTTCAGTTACAAAAACATGTCTCTTGTTTACAGAAGATTCCCTGGGAAAAGAATTTCAGAAAACCAAAACACCTCAGGCACAAACCAGGACTACACTGCAGTGTGGGCAGGCAGGGGGACAGAAAGAGTGAACTGAAGCCACAGAAAGAGTGAACTGAAGAACAGAATAACTAAAATGTTATTCTGATGAGAGAATTAAGACTCACTTGAACTGGGAAAAGACGAGAGAAATAGTTGGCCCAGTTGTCCCGAGCAGCCACCACAATCCTCTTCTTTATCCCATCCTCATGGATGGACTGGGCATTGTTGCCAACTCGGAACTCCGCTGGCAGGGTTACAAAACAGTTACTTGCTCAGAAAGAAAGAAGTGTCCAAGTCTCCCTCTTCCCAGGGATTCATTCCCAGCAGGCCCTCTGTGTTCACAAACCACATGCAGAGGGGAAAGGATATTTGCACATACCAGTCTACTACTGGTTTCCATCCCTTTCTACATGCAGAGATCATGTCAGAGATCACAGGAAGATCATGTCAGAGATGACAGTTTGAAACAAATCCAAATCCTATCTTTGGGCATCAGCTTCCTCTTCCCACAATAAACATTTCACAACTAAGTTTTTCTGGCTCACAGAAATTTCAGGGCCATTTGGAATAAGCAGACATTCCTACACTGCACTCTACAAATGTGCTTTCCTGCTGCAGTGACAAACATTTCTCCTCTGCCCTAAGTACTGACTGAAAGGCTTGGAGGCCCGTTTCTCATTCCAGCCCAGAAGCTGGGGTGGGCACAGAGGGGAAGGGGTGGTGGGGCTGTTAATTACTCAGCAGGTCTTTCATCTTGCGCTTCTCCTCCCTGGAGATCCGAAAGTTGGACTCAGAGAAGGTGTCACGGATGATCTGCAGAGGGAACAGGGAGGTTTCCATTGCAAAGGCCACACCTGGCTGTGCTGGAGCATCTGAGGCTGTTAAAACAAGTCTCAGAGAGGAGTGAACAGGGACTGGGCTGGATGGATCTGGAGAAGAGACTTGCACTGCTCTAACAGCAAGGATGGAGAAGTGAGGGTAACTTATGTAATTATGGAGTATTTTGTCCCCAGAGAGACAACTGGCCTTGAGCCACACTCCAGTGCTTACCTGTTCACACAGCAAGTTCAGACAATAGGGATGGCTGAAATTTTCTTTGGGGTAAAACACCTGCAAGAGGAGAGTAATAGTGGTGTTACAGATATTGCAGAAGTAGCTCCCCAGGATGTTTTGCAATCCATAAGCCCTGCTGCCAGGCAGGAGTGAGTTCATCTCCAGGGACAGGCAGGGAGGAGACACTGTGATTGTAAACAAAAGGATTAGGAGTGAAGGACCAAAACCTGAGAGATCAGACCAAGGGATGAACCCTGGTGAGTTTAGCACACTCTCCAATACTTGATTTTAAACACATTTGTCCTATTTTAACAGGAAAGCACCAGGCAACAACAAATTTAGTTTTAGATTTCTCAGTGTTCTACAGAGGAAGGAAAGGACAGCAGAGAAACTGAGACACAAGTGTCAGTAGGGCAGAGCAGGACCCCAATTCCCCATTACATGGTCCCCTTCCTCCAACTCCTGTGTCTGTGGTCCCAGAATTATCTTTGTGCTCTTATTTTACATTGAGTGCCTGTGACCAAAATAACCCATTTTAACCAAAGATAATCCCCCCAACAGCCAATCCCCAGCTGAGGAACTGAACCTCTTTGCGCAGAAAGATTTTCCAGGTGGGGTCGACATAGGAAAAGCTGACACTGGTGGTGAGCTTGTACAGCTGGGTCTTGATCCCATCATCACCTGCCACTGTCACAGCAGACTCTGTGTGGGGAGAAAAAGCAGTGAAGATGGGCTGTGAAGGTTACAAGGTCCTTTCCACCCATCAAAGACCTGCCAAGGGAAAGGGGAGAGTTCCTGATGGAATATTCCTGTCAGGGAATCTCCTGAGGGTCAGTGAGCAGCTCATGTGAGCACAAACCACTCATTCCCAGAATTTCTGGTAGCATTTACACTTCCTGCATTAGCCACAAAGTTCATTGCTAAGAACAGAAACACTCCAGGCACAGGGAGCACTCAACCTCCCACACAAAATACTCCCTTGGTGCTTGAGGCTGAAGACACGGGTTTCACTTTGTGTCATTATAAACAGGCTGCTAAAGGTTTCAAAGGGACACAAAAGTTCTCCCTTGGAGGCTGCAAGGTTCTGGTACAGGGCACCCAAAACTAGCACTGGATTGTCTCTCTGCAGATATGTGTTAAAGACAGGCCCAGTCTGAAGGCAACTGTTCAAAGTTGTTACTCTATGAGGTAGGAATACCTTCATTTAAGCACTTCAAACTTCCAAAGCTTCAGAGTTCATAGACAAATAATGTAGCAATTCCCATACTTCAGCTGTTTCTATATCCCTATTCCAAAGCATGAAGGAATTTTTCAGGTTAATCTAGTTACTTTGATTTACTTTCCCAGGACTTCCTAAAGAATAATTTTTTAAGAGAGGAGGAGCTAACAGGGAAATTCTTTTATACCAGGGAAGTTGCTGCAGGATGGACTCCTTCAATAATGTGCTTGACTGACTGTTCCTTGCAGGTTATGAAATGTGATGCTGATGAGAATTTTAAACAGCTTGAAATACATTGGTACAGGCATCCAATGTATAAAATTAATTCAGGCTCACACTGAAATTCAGAGGCAAAACTAAGACTGAATAACTTCTAAACTACTGCTGATAAGCATTAGCTTTACTTTTTTTAAGTGGGCAGCATCCAAAGACTCTTTATGTGTCCAAGATCTCCCAGGCTCAGCCTCCCTCTGAGAAACATTCCCTCATTCCTCAGCCTGTCTCTAAGATCCCTCCAGAGGTTTGCAAGGTGAAAGCCCTGGTGACCCATTCCTCCCTGGTCTAAAGTCCACCCACTAATTGCCACTTTGATGATTATGCTGCAGGTAAACAATAAAAGTATTGAGGGCTGGGCCTTGATAAAGCTGTAACCCAAAGGACCTTTCTATTTTTAGCCTCACTTTTCAGAAGTGAAGAGTTAAGAGCTGGGAAGTGCCAGGCTGGTGGCTGGGCCAGGCTGGAACTGTGACATCTCTGACAGATCAGATTGCACCATCTCCCTGGGCTCAGGACCTGTGCCATGACTCTCCTGGGCTGATTCCAGCCCATCCCCTCCCTGCCCTGCTACCAAATCCCACATGGGGGAAATCAATACTCACCCTTCCCTGGGGATTCCTGCTTGTCTTGGTCCTCAGGTGTTGGTGGGGGAAGAGGGGGAGCTTGAGGGGCTTGGGAGGGTGGTGGGGCACCCTCTGGTCTGAAGATAGACAGGAGAGGCAACTGCTTTTCCTTGATAGAGCTGGAAGCTGGGCCTGGCTTGGGTTTGACAGGTGGAGGTGTTTTCTTCTCCTGTGGCACAGGAGATGGCTGCAAGACAGCAAAACCATTTGAGCCAGTCTTTCCCTGCATTCCTGGGCTCTGTCCTGACACTGCTGCCCCAAATCATCCTAGGGCAGCAGCCCACCCCTGGAGCAAGATCTGTGTGAACAGCCCACCACTGCCTTTAGATCATCACAAAATCTACAAAGAGATGATCAATCAAACCCAGAGGACCAAGTATGTGAGATCAAAGCCTCCAATTTGGAAAGGAAAAAAGGATGTTAACAAGCCAAAGCCTTGGTGTCAAATGTGGAGAACATGAGTTGCTTGCTTCCAGATCAGCCTTAAGCATCTCACAATAGGACTTGCTGCTCCTTTTCTTGAGGATCTCAGATGACTTTACAGACTGGAAGCCAGTCTAGGGTGGGCAGCACCCTGGTGTGAGCTCCCAGCTATCTCACAGCCCAACCAGAAATCACCTGGCTGCTACTGCAGCACCAGGGAGATCCCAGCCTGCTGGAAATGGGATGGACAGGCTCTCTCTGCTGAGCTCCTGAAGTAAGCAGAGAGCAAAGGACTCACTGATGGCAGAGGTGAGTGGTTCATCATTCCCAGCTTGGCCAGAGCCTCATTTTTGGGGTCATTCTTCTTTATAAATGGTTTGGCCACTCTCCTGCAAGGGAACAGGGAACAGCATGATGGGGTTTGGGTACAATGGAGCCACGTGGCAGAGCTGAGACAGAGAACCCCCCTCTCCCTCCTGCCCACAGGGGGGTCCCACACTCACCTGCTGGGCTCGATGGGCTGGGGCTCAGGGGCTGGTCTGCTCTGGTACATCCTGATGATGTTCCTGATCTCACGGCTGGGCTCAGGACGGGACTCAGGGCCTGAAGGCTTCACTACAGGGGGCTGCTTCTTTGGTTTGGGTGTCTCCTTTATTGGCTTTGGCTCAGGAGGTGGCAGAGGGGAAGCAGGAACTATTGGGGTGACAGCTTTAATCAACAGACCAGCAAAGACACAGGAGAAATTGCTTTATGTCATTTGACCTTCCCTTTCTTTCCCTCTGATGCTGACTGGCAATGGCCTGACATTCCTCTTTCCTCTCCTGTCAAGATGCAGATTCCCAGAAGAGGCAGATCCTTTCCTCCTCTGCCTAAATCTTGGCCTGATGTTCCTGAAAAGTTCTTCCTTGTCAACCTGCTTAGGTCTCCACTGCACATCTTACCTGGCTCTGGTTTAGGGACAGGCTTCACTTCTTTCCTCTTCTCCAGCTCCTCTTCTTTCCTCTTCTCCAGCTCCTCTCTCTCCTCCTCCTCCTCCTCCTTTGGCTGGGGTTTTGCTGGAGGAGTCCACGTTTTGCTTGGTCTGACTTTCTTTACTCGAATGTGCTGCTCTCCTGCATAGAAAGGGGGACTTGAGTTAGTCAAACCACACCAAAAACCTGGCACTGGTGGCACAGTTCCCACTCTTGCCTCAGTCAGCAAAAAACTTTTCTAGAGTAAGGGAGAATGTGGCAGTCACAAGGCCAGAGATTCCTAGAAAACTGGCCCCACAAAAGCTCATAATCTGAATTGTAGCTAGCCCCAAACTCCTGTACACATATCACCAGTAGTTCCTACAGGGATTAGCTGGATTCCAGACAGGGAGACAAGAACACCTGGGCATGCCAGGAAGGCTGCAGAGCAAGGTGTTGTGATGAGTGAAATTCCCAAAGTGGCAGAGGCTCACCCATCTTCTGGAAGTACTCTCTCTTCTGCTGGAAGGTTTCCCGAGGACAGTCATCATCCTCACTGCTGGGGAACTCTTCTGTGTACTCATAGTCCTGCAGATAGTGCACAGCTTATTTAGTTGGCACCAGCCAGCAGTACCTCTGCAGTGCCCTTCAGCTCAGGGGTGATTTTGTCTCAAAAAGTTCTGATCTAGAGCATCTCCACATCCAGGAGTGTCTCAGTAGATCAATTTCTAACACAAGAAACCCTCAGCCAAGCACAGAGAAGGGCGATTATGTTAGAGACCCAACACAGCTTGCTGGAAGATAAAGAACTAAGAGTAATTAATTCTCCTGTGGAAAAATTCAGTTTAACTGGAAATGACTAGGCCAACTCTGCAGCCAAACCTCCACAGAGCAGAAGCCACTAAGGTTTGATCCTTAAAGACTCAGCAAGCAGAGTTTGAGAGGTCTCAGTATCATCAGTAGGCACAAATCTCTGCTCTCCTCTCTGTCAAGCCATGGCCACACACAGATGGACACAGAGCAAACACCAAACACAAAATTCAAACCAAATCCACCAGGGCTGTTTGTTGCTCATACCAGCTCCTTTGCCTTTGCTGGTGGCTCTGGAGACTTTGATGGTGCTGCAGCAGCCTGGCTGCTGGAAGGCTGCTTGGGTTTTGGGAGAGTGGCTGGGGCTGAGCCTTGTGCTGGGCTGGAGACTCTTGGCCTTGGGTTCTCAAGAGACTTTTGCCACTTCTGCAGCTCCTGCTGCTGCTGCTGCTGGGAAATGGTCATTGCTTGAAGGGTCATCTGCTGGGCCTGGGAAAGGAATTGCAATGTCCATGAGCTCTAGGCTACACAAACCCAGCCATCAGTCACAGGCTGTCCTGTTTTTTCCACTGTTAATCAACCCCAAAACATCCACATAGTGCATGGCAAATTTCCCAGTGTGTGGGCAAGGCATGCCCAGGGAGTCTTCTCCCACCTGGCCAAGGATGCAGAGCTCCTAACACACCCCAAATCTTCCAGCCTGGGCCTGCCATGCACTCACAGGGCTTTGCAGAGAAAGCAGAACACTGCAGACCTGCATCTGCAGCAAATGCCAGCTTAAAACCCCGTGGGAATTACAGCTGAATCTTCTCAGAGCCTGCTCCTGTCCCTGCTCCTCACTCACTGATGGTGCCTCAGTGTCCCCATGGACACAAAGGGGCAAAAAGAGGGTTCCCAGTTTTGCAGTCTTAAATAATCCCAACCTTACAGAGTTCACCCCAGCACATGAGCACAGAGTGACACAGAGGGACCCAAAGAGGAGGAGAGCTGGGCTCCCCCTCCAAGGCACAAACACCAATGTTTTGTGGCTCTTCCCCAGCTCCTGGGGCCCTCCCACTCACCATGAGCATGGCTTGCTGGTTGATGAAGGCTTGCTGCTGTGCTGCCAACTGGCTGGGATCTACAGCTGGAACCATGGGCTGGGGCATCACCATGGCTGTGGAAGACACACACCTTCAAAATCCTACAGGTGAACATTCCCCACAGAGCTGAGCATCAGCCTGGAGTGTTCACTGAGCCCCTCAGCTGACACAGAGGTGCACAGGCTGCACTGACAGCCCCCTTCCACCCCTTCCCCTCTGCAGTTACACAAACACTGCTGTTACCTGGCATAGGTGCAACCCCACCAGCCCCTGGCATCATGGGCATGGCTGCTGGCATGCCCACCATGGAGGGCATGGGCTGGTAAACTGGTGTTTGACTCATTCCAGAGAAGCCTAGAGGAAAAAGACCAAGTCCACAGTGCTTCAGAGAATCCCAAATGAGAATATCCTGAGCAACTCCAAAGAGCATTTCTGGTGCTCTCCACATGCACCAACCACAGCAGGACACAGCAAAACTCAGGTGGAAAAAGGAAACCTAATAAAAATGTGTGGCTTGTTATTTACACAGCAGTATTCAGACTGTTTCTGCTGCCTAGCTTAGGACACCACCATTCTTCATGATTAAGCTTATAAATAATTCCTGCCTGTGTATGATTACAGAGGGTTTCTCTTGAGGGCTGGGCAAAGATCTCTGGGGCTGGGACTGTCACATCCACATCACTCTCTCTGCAGTGGGTGGCAAGGCTGGATGAGCAATGAGCCCTGGCTTTGTGTGTCATGGGGAGGAGCTGTGGGGAGAAAGAAATTCCTCTGCTCTCAGCAGCTGAGTCCCGTGTGGGGTCACAAACAAACCCCACTGAGTGCAAAGCCAGCAGAGCAAGGGGTGTGGGGTCACACTCAGCTGGGAGGAGCCAGCACACAGCACAAATCTCCTGAATCATGATGTCCTCACCAGTGAGAATGGCCCTGGGATGCCATGGGGAGATCATCATATACCTCAATCATCTAAGAAGCCACATAAGTGACAAACTGGCCTCAGGCCAGTGATCTGTAGTAGGTTTGTCATGTCCCAAAGCCTCTCCAATAGCCAGAAGTAGTCCCCAGGGTATCAGGAATGACTGAACTGGACATTCCCCACCTTTCTGGGTGTGTTCCTACCCATGCAGATTTGTCAGTGACAATAATATATTGGTGTTTGACTCCACCCTGCTGCAAATGCCAGTCTTAGCTCCACAGAAATGAGGAAAAGTAAAGAAACCAAACACACAAAGCAGAACCTTTTCAGGGTTCAGACTTACTAACCCAAGGAATAGCTACAGATGATGGGAAGTTCTGTAAGGAAGTAATGAAAAAGATTAAAACCACTCCCCATAAAGGCACCAAGTGCTCTGTGAAAGCATGGGGTGAAGAGAAGGTGAATATATGATTTAGAATTATTTGTCTAGGGAAGAGGTGGCCTGGGTCAGAAACAAGCTACCTGCTGCCTTGACCCCAAGACCAGCTTGAAAGAGAAATTTAAATCACAACAAAGTTGTTCCTTTATCTAACACCTCCCCCAAAGCATCTGTCTCACCTGGGAGTGAGGAGTGCAGCCTGTGCTAAAGCCCAGTGCTCTGCATGAACCAGCTGAACATGCAATAAGAAGCATTTAAGGGGTCCCTGGTTTGTGCTCACTGAAGGTGATGTGGCCCCAGGTGTTCCCAGCTGTCCCAAGCCCTCACAGACCTGCAGAAGGAAGGATTCCTCTCTGTGTGGGTCCAATCTTCCCACCTCCTTTCATACGTCTGGTGAGAATCTCCCTGTTCTCCATATCCTGCATCAAAACAAACCCAAAACAGTTACCTGAGCTCAGAGGGACAGACTTCCCAGAGGGAAAGACATTCCAAGGCACGTCTGAGCTGAGCAGGGGCAGTGAATGGGCAGGAAAAAGCTTGAAGGACTCACAGGGACAGCAGAGATGCAGAGAAAAGGCAGGAGGGAACGTCGGGGGACTTACAGATCCTCTGGAGCCCTGATGCAGCACAGGGCTGAAGAGATCATCCACATAGTGATCCAAGCCTACAGGGGTCCTCAGGTCATCTCTAGACCTTGGATCTGGGAGCAGAGAGAAGTCTGGTGATAAGGCAGGTAAGAAGCATCCCCTGCCTCCAGCCCCTGTCAGTCTTGTTCCAGAGTGGAGCTCTACAGCAAGAATCACCTGATTCCCCCTCTGCCCTTCCCAGTGTCAGCCCCAGTCCTGGGCTAAAGCTCACCTGGATGGAGACCAGTGAGTTCAGGAGGGAGGTTGGGTGGGGGGTAGGCAGGGGCCTGGATACCTGGAGCAGGAGGGATCCTGTTGAAGAGGAAAATGAGATGAGGACCAGAGTGCTGAAAAATGGGTGACAGGGCCACAGGTGGTGGGGCAGGAGGAATAGGTGGCTCACGTGTCCAGGTCAGAGGACTGGAGGGTGCTCCTGTCCCTTTCTGGGGTGATGGGGTACTCAGTGGGGGCCTGGGAGGAGCTGCTGAAGTTGCTGGTGTCCTCCATCTCTCCAATGAGGTCCAGCACAAAGTCACAGCCCAGCAGGTCCTGCCATGTGTTGCCAGTGAACATGGAGATAGACCAGCCTCGAGTCTTCTTGTCACAGCCCCTGGGAGAGGAAAGGTGTCCAGGGAAGGGGAAAGGAGGGAAAACATTGCATTCAGTTTCTTCTTGCCTGGTCTATCCTAGCTTAAATCCTCTAGATTTAGGCTGTGAATCAACTATTAACTGCCCCTGGGTAGAAAAAACTAGAATCATTCAAGATTTGTCCTTTTTATTTTTTTTTTTTTTCTGAAGCTGCTCTCAGATCATAGCAGTGGTTCCTCTGTTGTTAAAGAAGCCCATTGATTTATGGTTGAGGGTTATGTTAAGGGTGAAGAAGGGAGCACAGGCTGGAGTGGGCAAGAAGGGAGATTTCTACATGTGACCATATAAATCCCAGCCTGCAGACCAAACCAGTCTGAACCTTAATGCTTGTGACAGCCTCTCACACCCCCAGAGCTTCTCCCATCCTCTGGCAGTACCTTGCACTCAGGATCCAAGCTGCATACTGCTCCCCAGTCATCCAGGACTCCACCTCAGCTGAGAACTTCTCCTCTAGCACAGAGAGCAAAGTCAGTCCCCACAGCCTCCCTAGCAGGACCCAAAACAATCTCCACATTCCATGAGACACAGGCAGAGCCCAGCTGGAAAGTCTCACACACTCCTGAGCAGGACTGAAAGCTCATGGAAGGCTCCACATGGACACAGTCACATCCAAAATATCTGTTTGATGGCACAGGTTGGCATTTCCAACCTGACAGGTGGAAACTCTTGCAGTGTCCTGGTTTGCTTGGGGATCACTCCACTCACAAGGAGCCAAAGTAGGGATGTTCTGTGCTCAATTCACAGAGCTGCTGCTTGCTCAAGAGGCAGCTTCAGGTAATATTTGAGAAGGGCAGAAAGTCCCTGTAACAAAATACTGCTGCATGGGCTGTAATGGACGGCAGCCCTGTAGAGATGCACAGCCTGAACAACCCTCTGCTGAGCAGGGCCCAAACCCAGGACAATCTCATCCCTCAGCCTGAGAAGCAGGTCCCACCAAGCCCAGACTTTGCAAGTTTTGGGTCTAAACTCAGCTGCTTGTTTCCCCCATGGTTGTACCAGCAAAGAGTGGGGGAAAGTGGGATCCACTTTACTTAGTTGAGGGAATTATTTCCCAAATGCTGATTTCTGCACTGGAAAAGTCCTTAGAGACTGAAAAACAGCAGGAAGGCAGAAGACCGAGTTACCATTGAAGGTGTGAACATCCAGCACCATCTTCCCTCTCCTCTGGTTTGCTGTCCACTCCAGCTGGGTGGGAGGGTAGGCCCTGGAGGGTGCAGGTTGTGTCTCTGTGCTCTGAGCTGCCGTCAGGATCTTGCGCTGGCAGACAGCACTGTAACCCTCCATGCCATAGTCTGACACAAACCTAGGAGAGAGCAACTGCAATGGAGCACTGCTCATCCCTCTTAACCCCTCTGCCAGCCTGCCTTGGTCTTTTCTCCTCTTACTTCAGCAGGGGCTTCTCCAGTGCTGGTGAGGGGCTGAAGCAGCTGAGCAGAGCTGCCATCAGGACCCAGCCTCGCTGGCTGTGCTCCGTGTCTGGGTTCCTCCAGGTCTGGGCAACCACCTGGCTGAAGATTTCACTGCGCAGGGCAGCATCACTCAGACCTCTCCCAGCAATGTAGTTGCCCAGCAGGACCTCCTGCCAGCCATGGAGGCTCTTGTCACCAATGAACCGCAGAATCTGGAAGAATCCACAGCAAGAAAGAGAGAAACTGGAACTGTAACCCTCTGTCCCCAGCTGGGTGTAAGGAGTTGTGGACACCAGGATGTTTGTGAGCCTGGGGTCTGTCCTCAGGTTTTTGTGCACCACCAAAGTGCTGGGCAATTTGGGAGGCAAAATCTATAGAGATCAGGATGACTTCAGTCAGCAAGGAAGAGAGAAACTGGAGTTGTAACCCTCTGTCCCCAACTCTGGTGTAAAGAGTTGTAGGCACCAGGATGTTTGTGAGCCTGAGCAGCCAACACTCAAAGTGGGATCTGTCCTCAGGTTTTTGTGCACCACCAAAGTGCTGGGCAATTTGGGAGGCAAAATCTATAGAGATCAGGATGACTTCAGTCAGCAAGGAAGAGAGAAACTGGAGCTGCAACCCTCTGTTCCCAGCTGGGGTGTAAGGAGTTGTGGACACCAGGATGTTTGTGAGCCTGAGTAGACAACACTCAGATTGGGTCTGTCAACCCAATCTTTCTTACAACACAGAGGCCTGTTCTCAGGTTTTTGTGCACCACCAAAGTGCTGGGCAATTTGGGAGGCAACATCTGTAGAGATCAGGACGACTTCAGTCAGCAAGAAAGAGAGAAACTGGAGCTGTAACCCTCTGTCTCCAACTCTGGTGTAAAGAGTTGTAGGCACCAGGATGTTTGTGAGCCTGAGTAGACAACACTCAGATTGGGATTTGTCCTCAGGTTTCTGTGCACCCCCAAAGTGCTGGGCAATTTGGGAGGCAACATCTATAGAGATCAGGATTACTTCAGTCAGCAGGAAAGAGAGAAACTGGAGCTGCAACCCTCTGTCCCCAACTGTGGTGTAAGGAGTTGTAGACACCAGGATGTTTGTCAGCCTAGGGTCTGTCCTCAGGTTTTTGTGCACCACCAAGTGCTGGGCAATTTGGGAGGCAACATTTATAGAGATTGGATCCTGACTAGAAGTCAGGATGACTTCAGTCTCGTCTGAGGTATGACTCAGAATTTGGTCTAGGGCAAAATATTTCCCCTTGGGCAGGGCTCAGGCACACAAGTAAATTACCACAGGATACTTTCTACTGAGCCCTCTGAGTGTTTAAAAGTCTTTGGTACAGTTAATATTATACCAAGTACTATGGGATGTGATGTCTCAACACAGTCACTGATGAAATGATTCAGCTTCTTGGCTATGCATATTGACATCTTCAGTGATTTTTTTTTTTAGTTTGTATTTCCCACCCTTTGGTACAGAATGATTTCTTTCATCCTCTACACTTCAGTGTGTCATAAATTAATTTTTTTCTAAAATGGACAGCTTTGGAAAGAACATTTAAGAGTAACAACACTTTTGGTACCAAGTCTCAGTGTCAGAGATTCACTGAGAAAACCAGGGGATGGTGGTTGTTTAGTTCTCATGGAATCCTTTGTAGCAAATCCCTACTTCATTAGCAAGGGAGAAAACTGCCTTTGATCTTTAGAAAAACAATAGTATTCTCCTTAAACACAATCTTATTCACAAGATGTTATTGAAGCTTATGCTGTTCTATAATTGGGATCACGAGGACAAAACAAGCCTGGTTTTAGGTATTAACTTTCCAAATGGGCTTATTTTAATTCTATGTAATTCCCAAAAAGATTACCAGATTTACTTAGAAAGTATCTGGAGTTTCATTCTATTTTCAACCATTTTAAAGAAGAAATATAAAGAGATATACATTTCCCAGCCACAGAGATGAAATAGCACCATCCCCTTCACACAAACACTACAGAGTGAGGGTGTGGTTCCAGGTGTACTTTTCCTGATGACAAAGTCCTTGCCCTTTTCCAGCCTTTAAGCAACAGTTCACTGTTCCCTCTTGGGTATTGACACATCTGTGAGCCCGAGGTGCAATTGAGATATTTGCTGTAAACCACATCATGGAAAAAATCTGGGCTGAATGAAACTTTTTTATGACTGATAGATGAGTAAGTGGTTGAGAGGACAGACTTCTTCTCATTGCTACTGAGTCTGGAAGATTGGGATATTTAAGTTTAGCAGTCCTATTTCCTGTATGTCCTGCCAAATTCTGAGCCTGCATCACCAGGCAATTCACTTTGATCCCAGTAGTCTCTGGCTGGTCTGTGCCTCCCCAAAAACACAGCAACCCTAAGGGGCTGTGTATGATCTCTGCCAGGCTGCTCCAGGGCCTAGAAGGAGCAATTTATTTTGGTTTTCCAGCCCTCCATGTATTGTAAAAACAGTTTCCACCACCAGCAACTTGTGGTATAAAGGCATCAAAACATTATCTGTGCCCACTTGTTCTTCAGCAAGGTCAAGAACAACGTCTCTTACCAGTTTGTTTATCTCAAGTGCACTCTCCTGGTGTTCAGCATCCAGATGGGTTAAGGGGTGCTGCAGAGGCTGACCAGGGGCAGGGAAATCTGGCTTCTACAAAAAACCAAAAAAGGATAGAAATACTTGCTCCTCTGTTGCTAAAACCAGTGTGTCTGCCCACGGGAGAGGCAGTGAAGAGAGAGAAAAAGAATTCCCACCTGGAAGTGTGATTTGATGAAGGAGGAGAAAGGATAGCTGTTGATGTTGGGTGGGAGGGAAAGGTCATCCTTGACCTTGACTTCTGGGGGCTGTGTCTCAGTTATCTGGTTGGCCTGTGCTCTCTGTCGACCTGCAAGGGAAGGAGGTCTGGTGTGGACACAAACAATTCACACAGCAGCTCCTGGCTGACCTGCACCTCACCCTGCCCCTGGCTCCAGGGACACCCAGCCCAGCCCTGCTGCTTCAGGCCCCCAGCAGGCACAGCCTCACCTCCCTGAGGCCACAAGGACTCTCTTCAGGAGGGAGATTTTACAGCTCTGATCTTTCAGACTCTTCTCCCCAGAGAACACCAGGAGATTCAAGTCTGCTCTGCAGCATTTACAGGCAGGAAATGCTGAGGCCATACAGAGATACTGCTGACAACTGCCCAGTCCACAAGGAAATGAGAGGTCTTTATAATGAGGGATTTATCATGGATAAGAGAGGAGCAAACATCACTAAATGAAGGGATTTCTCAATGCAGCACAGCTTCTGTGTGTTCCTCTATCTCCAACGGTGTCCCCTGATGCTCTCCCATCCTCCCCATTTACATCCCATCAGCTTTCATTTCCAGCAGTTTCACTGTTCCCTCAGCTCCTCTGGCTTACATTGCTCACTAGACCAGCTGATAGTCCCTGGAGGGCTCTGCCATGAAATGTGAGCTGTTTGGAAATCCAGCACAGTCTGCTCCAATTCACAAGACTCTTCTGCCTGATTGTCTCCCTTACTGTCCCCCACAGAAGGCCACAGGCAGAGCTGGCTTTTTGTTTGACACCACACAGACAGAAAGAGGCAGATCCTGCCTCAACCTATTTGCAGCTTAAATATTCACATTATACAGAGGAAACACAACTGCACATAATGCTCAAGGTCAGATCAACAGCTTGTGAAATGATTGCTGTTAGTGGTATTTTGTATTTTGGTGATTTGAAAAACAATTGGTGCATCTCTAAATTGATAAATTAACACATGATCAACTTGTTACATCATTACATCCTTAAGTTATTATTTTGTTATATCCTTGGACTGATAAATTGTTATATCTCAAGTTATTACATTGTTCCACAATCAAGTTGTTACCCTGTTTCTCCTTCCATTTTACACTTCCTTCTGAGGAAGTAATTTTTAACGAAACCTAAAAATATTTCTTTGAAATTGTCAAAACTGTCGTTTTCTTCCCCTTCAATTTCCTTAAAAATTTTAGAGTAGCTAAAAGATGGGTTTAAGACCTTCCACGCCAGATACTCATCTCTGCCAGAGACCTGTGTTCATTAAGCTGTTTGCTGTCACGTAACTTTGACTAAAGAGTTTTGCACCATCTCTGCCATCAGTTTTACCAGCCCAGTTCAAAAGAAGAACTGAAAAGTTAACAAAGGTACTGATTTTCAAGCTGGTGTTCTGCTCCCTGGCCCAAGCTGCTTTTCCTCTCTACCATGTCAGGAAACAACATCCACGGTACCATCTGCCTTTCTCATGTTTACAATGCAAGGATAATGAATCAAATCCAACCCAGTGACAAGCAGCAGGGAGAACAAACACACACATTGACATAAACCAGGAAATACTCGGTGAAACAATGCAGGAAAGGGAGGGAAGGAGGAGGATTTCTCACCTTCAACAAAGTGCAGGAGGGCTGCGAGCTCTGCAGGGATCTCCAGCAGCCCCACATCCTGCAGAGAGAAACAAATCAGTCACTGGCTGCCAACAGAGAAGCCACATAAAAACCCTGAGCTGAGACTGGGTGGAACTGCCTTGGAAAAGCTGCCAGGACAGGGATGGAGGATCTGAGCCAAAGCAGTGACTTCTGCCTCCACAACATCCAGAACCATTGCAGATAGGGAGGTATTGCATGAACACAGCTGTGTGACATGGGGCAGCAAAGGAGGGAAAAGGGAGAAATTCCTAAATAAAACATCAACTGCCACAAGGGGAATGACAGGAAAGTTGGCTTTCTTTGACTCATCCCTCATTCCTGTCAAGTGTGGCATATTGCACTGTAGAGATTGCACCTGAAGGGTAACAGTCATTTCCTCCTGCACTTCCCTGCCATTTTCCTTTTGATTTTTCAGTATCCAGAAGTGCTACAGCATAAAATGAGACCTGATTCTGATCTTTGATGTATGTTGGAGGTTCCTGAGAAAGCTCAGATCTCTACCTGGGTAATCCAGATGAGGATCTGGTCAATGAGTCTGGATTTTTCACTGGTTTGCACCTTACACTGCTGGCATTAGTTAGAAGTGTTGATAAATGTGTTATGAAGCCTTTAATACATCCCTTCCTCTACATCAGCTTCAGTTTATGTATTTATGCAGAAGTGTCTCATTCCCATCCCTCACAATAGAAGATGATCACCAAAAATAATCTTCCCTCCACCTCTGAAGACCAGGTCCAGTGCTGTGAACAAACACAGTGCTCTGACTCAGGACTGATTTATTCTGCCCAGAGTTTGGGAAACACTGAGCTAATGAGATATTTCTGTATTAGAAGGCCCTTTATACCATCTAACCTGCATTCTGTACTTTGTTCCACACACATGTGTGCCTCCTCTAGATGTTCTGCTGTTCCCCAGCAAACCTGGGATGAGGAGGCATGAGGGAGGGAGAACACCTGGAGAACCTGTTTTTTTTTGATCTCAGACCCTCCCAGACCATTTGACAACTCACCATTCCTTGGCTGGGACTATTCTCTGTGTCACCACAGGCCAGGGAGCTCCTTCTTTGTTTCCTTTCCTCTAACTCCTGCTGTTAGGAGATGAAAAGGGGATGGAGGGTGGGAAAATATGTGTATGAAGTCAATTCCAGCTATCCTGGGGGGAAATGCTGTGGGTGGGCAGGAGATGGTGTCCTGCTCCAGCAGATAAAATGGCAGAACAGCTACAGAGCCTTCCTGGGACCCCAACAGGGTGCACTGAGAAGGGGCTGCCCAGGAAAAGACCTGAGCTTTGCTGAAACATCTCCTGCCCTTCACAACAAATTCAACAGCAAGGGCCTCCAGCACCTGCCCAGCATCCTGCCACACCTCCCCTTGCTGAGCATTTGATGTGGCTCAGGACAAAAGCACCCAGCTGCTGCCAGAAATATTCACCCATCTCCTTCAGCATCAAAGAACATGCCAACAGCCTGAACATGAACAGATGGAGAGGAAGCCCTTTAGAAAGGTGGGAAGGATACCAAAAGCTAAACTCCCTCACAGCTCTGCCCTTTCCCATCCATTCTGTTGTTCCCCAGCCTCATCACTCACCTGATTCCTACTTAGAGATGGGGAAGGAAGGTCTCTGCCTCTGTCTGTGCCTCTCTCCTGCCTGTCAGTGGTGCAGAGCAGTGTGACTACATGGGAGGTTATGAGGGCTGGGCTGAGAAAGACAGCAACAAGCTAAAGTCCAAAGGGCAGGGCTGTGGGGTGGGGGGAAAGGAGGAACTTTGCAGCAGGTGAACTTTGAGACCTTTGCTGCTGCTACTACATGCACAGAGACCTCAGCAAACAAACACTGAAGGAACAGAAACAGATTCAAAAGAGCTGCACTGTTGTGGTTACCTGGGAAAAAGAAAAGCTGGATCCTGTCCAACTGGGAAGGGCAAGAAACAGAACAGAAACTCACACTGTGCTGGATATGTCAGGAGAGGAGGCAGCTCTGCAGGTTTGTATCAACACCACTGTCCTTAACCCTCTGCCCCACCATGCCCTCAGCAATGACAGGACAGTGCTGGGTCCTTCCCTTGTAAAGATGACAGCTATGAGATGTTTGTTGCTACTCTAAGGATGTGTGGTCTGATTTCCTCTTTCCAATTTTATTTTAATAGTTTGTGCAGAATACATTATACCCATTTGACAGAACCACGTCTCTCTCCTGTACACTATTTTCCATCTCCTCAAAAACCTGCCATCCTGTTCTCACCCCAGCTGATTTCCAAGAGGCCAAGGGCTTGAGCAGCCTGAGGCAGCTCTAAGGGATCAGGGGAGGATCATCGTGGACTGAAAATAATCTTGCATTTCAGTCACCATCAGAAATTGAACTGGGCAACAAGAAAAGCAAGATGAATGACTCCTTACAGCTTGAGCAGAACAGCAGCTCTGAAGACCACAGATGGAACTAGCTCTTGTCTCATGTAGGGCAGCCTGGAGAGGCTACCTAGAACAGAGGCTAGACAGAGTTAGAGAATAAAGTGGGTATTTATTGAAGGCCTTCAACAGATACACCTTGGGCAGTGCAAAGCCTTGCAGAGGCTACACCCAAGATGGACAACAGTCATGAGTTCTGCAGTTATAAGGTTGGTCTATTTGCATATCAGGGGTTAATCCTCCAATTATTTCCCCAGTTTGCTTCCCTCAATTCACTTTTCTTTATACTTTTTGGGGCCTGAGGCAGAAGGTGTCCTTGGTTCTCAGGCCTGGAAGGATTGCTCTGTCTGACCAAAATGTGAAGAGAGGTTACTAACACTCTATATGGAGTTCAAAGTTATACCCTAATGCAGTACAGGATCTGAAAAATATAAAAGCTAAAACTTACAGCATCATTCCCAGGCTGGTTCACACCCATGAATCAGCTGTGTTTGCAATACCTGTGCCAATTCTGAATGTCATTTAGAAAGAGAAGGCTCCAGCCTCTCTGGTTCCTTCATTTGACTACATTTATGCCAGACAGAGGGTGAAGGACACCTCACTGGGTCACTGCCAACAAACCTTTCAGAGCCATCCCTGCCCTGGCCTCACCCAGTCCCCAGCAGGAACAGCCCCTCCTTGCTCTGAGAGCACTGTTGTTACCTGGCAGCGCTTCCTCCTTTGAATCAAAGGTCTGGAGATCAAAACCATGGTTTTAAATTGCACCAAAGTCTTCTTCAGCCTCCTGTAACGCTTCCTGGGGGATGAGAAAAGAATTCTCTAATGAGGGATGTGTCAGCCACACAAACACAAATGTGGCAGGCCAGGAGCCAACATGAGGAGGGGCCTGGACGTGCCCTCATGGCTGTCCCTTGGCAAGGCCAAAGGGCTGTCCCCTGGCTGTCCCTTGAGCCCTGACCTTGCCTGGTACCCTCGGAAATGAGCCTGGATGACCGTGGCCTTCTCCTGGAGGACACGGAGGCGCCGCTGGCGAAGGAGGTGACGGAATTTCCTCTGCAGGGTGACAACAGCCCAGCTCTGCCTCTGCAGCCAGCGCCTCTCCAGCAGCTGCCTGGCCTGCTCCTTCAGAAACACCTGGGCAAAGGCAGCAGCTGCTGACCCACCAGGGAAGCAGCAGCTTCTCCCAGAGCTGATCAATAATAAAAACTGCTGGTTTATCCCTTTGTAGGATAAGGGTTCTTGCTAAGGAAACTGGGGAGGGCAGGAGGCACAGGTGGAGGTGACAGAGATGGATGGGTTTGTGGTGGACAAGGGATCAGGGACTGATGAAGGTAGCAAAAGTAGAAGCCCAGGAATGCTGGGTAAAGAAAGGACTTGGCCATGCTACAACAGCCTGGAGCTGGAGTCTGTGTCACAGTTGGACATCCAGACACACAAGGATGAGGCAGGCACAGCAGGTCAAGGGAAAGCTTCTCTATTTTAATTATCTGACTCCATTCTTATATACGTTTGTACAACAGGCAAGAGATTGGCTACACAGATCGCTGTTGCCCTCTGTTTCTCTTGAAAATGCAAGTGTTTAAATTCTTGCAGTGCTGTTCTCACGCAGCTTCACAAAAACAATGTATGTTTTTAGAATTTATCAGTGTGTTTACATTTTCATCCTCTGGGAGGAGAAATGTGATGGATGGTGATGTTCTCCGTCCAGGTCGAAGAGGTGGCAACCTGTGTAGCCAATCTCTGGACCTTTGTACAAATGTATATAAGTAATGGAGT
>JBBMKD010000054.1:6713899-6775726 GCA_037834095.1 Argya squamiceps | reverse complement strand
AGCCAATCTCTTGACCTCTGTACAAATGTATATAAATAATGGAGTCAGATAATTAGAATAGAATAAAGAACCAGAAGACTTCCCTTGACCTGCTGCATCTGCCTCGTTCCTTGGGTGCCCTGAAACTGCCACATGCAAGGCCCTCCCTCTTTGGGCAGAGGCTGAGCTCCTCTCTGTGCTTTGCCAGCCTGGGAAGGGGCGGGTGGGGCTGTGCAATCCAGATGGGATTCTCTATAAGCATCACCTTTGTCACTCCAATCTGATAGAGATCCGAGGGGTTCCCCACCACGTGAGTCAGCACTGCTGCACAGCCTTCTCTCTGCTCCAGGCTGCTGGGCCTGCTTCCAGCCAGGAGCCTGTACCTGGGACAGGGGGAGTGACAAGGTGTGACAAAAAACAGGGTGTCACCCTGATTTTTCAGCCTTCTGATGTTTTTCACATTTCTACTGGAGTTTTCTCATGCTTGTAACAAAACCAAGACTGATATTTTGTGAATATGCATTCCTTTCCAGAGGGAAGGACAAATTGATAGACTTCTAAGTTGACCACTGGGGTCAGAGAGGTGTTATTCTCATCCCCCAATCCCTAAACAAATTCCAAACCCTATTTAAACCCCAAATCATAATAAACTTCCTCTTTCTCTTCTCACTTCTCAACTTGACGTGTGAGTGTGGTTCTTTCGTGTCCTCTAGCAGCAACAGGGCTGTACATGGAGCCCTCAGAGAACAAATCATCCAGGGCTGGGGGATCCCAAGCCTGTACCTGGCCAGGAAGGTCTGGAAGGGCAGACGGACTGGGTACCCCTCCTTTTGAATGTGGATGGCCTGGAGGATCCCAGAATGGTGCAGCTGACCCCTGACAAACTCCACATCAAAGATATCGGACAGCTGCGAAGATAAAGCAGAAGAAAAAATGAAAAGCAAGAAATAAAGAAAAATCAAAGAAAGGAGACTGAAGGCAGGGAGTTTAGGAAAAGTCTCCTTCTGTTGTCCTGTCCTTGGATTGGATCTTGCCATGGAACCAAAATCTGTGGGCCATGGAACACGAAGCCCAAGGAATATTTTGGTGTCCAGCTGACCCTGGCTTCTGCTCCTGCAGCACAGGATTAACTCACATGGCCATAGGGAAAGGTGGGACACAGAAGGGGGGAGATAAGTCTCAAGCTATCAAATGAAACAAAGTTTAAATCCCAGCTGTGAAAGCAGAGCTGTTGGAGAAGAATGAAGGAACTGAGGGACTCCATAAGGAGCTCAGGTGCTGCCCTACCTTCCTGGGATTAGGGGTGATGCAGCGGATGAAGAAGGCATGGCTCCTGGAAAACAGAAGGAAGAACCTTGGATCACCCTCCTCTCTGTGCTGACCCTGGAAGACTTCACACTTCTGCATGCCAACAGCATCTCTCACCCTCTCAGCTTGGCTATGAGGTCCTGCAAAGACTGCTGGAATTTGGACACCAGTGTGGAGGCCTGAGGCCTGAGCCCTTTGCCCCTGCCCCCCAGCTCCCTTCGCTGACCATAGGCAGCTTTAGCCCTCTGGAAAATGTGAGATACCACCTGCAAAAACAAAGAAATTACCAAAACTCACTGAACTATGTGGAAAGAAGAATCTCTTCAACCTGAAACTTAAGGGGGCCATTTTTCCTTGCCCCTGGCTGTGTCAGGAATGCAGCTGCACCCTTAGGCAGTCTGTGAGTTTTATATATAAAGTGCACCAATTGCAGAGAAAGACAATTTGCCCAATTCCCAAGTAAACTCAGTAAAATAAAACTTGTGGCTTCTCCATGTTCTCCTGACACCTGATCAGCAGCTTTCTGCTTCTCACATAAAGACAATGAGTGGATCAAGACATAAAGACATTGGGTGTCTGCAACAGAGATCTTCCTCCTGACCCACTGCTGTACCTTGAGGCGGCTCTGGGAGAAGATATCCAACACCTCTGGCCGCAGCTGGTCACGGTTTTTATGGAGAAACTTGTGGACCTGCAGAGGCAAAGTCAGATTTAAAGCACCATTCAGACCACTCAGACAGGCAAACAGCCCTGTTACACACACTGGGACTGGGGACAGGCAGCTGGAGAGGTGGAACAAGGGGAAAGCCCTGGAGAATGAAGCTGCTTCTTCCTGGTGTCACCAGGGTAGAGAAGACAATGATTTCTGCTTGGAGAAGGGATTGCTCCTTTTCTCCTTCACATCACCCAGCAGGCTTTCACCTCTCTTTTATTTTTTTTTTTTTCCCAGCAGCAAGAGCTTTCCTGCATTCCCAGGGCTCTGAGGCTGTTGTGTCACTGAGGGTAATTCTTATTTTGCTTCTGCCCAGAGGCAGCTTAGTTGGCTCTCTTAATAACAGTCTCTTCTCATCTGATAAACTGATGCTCTAGAGGGATGTGCAGTTAACAAGGGGAGAGCTTTGATCACAGCGCTGGCCCATCAGGACACCCACAGCTTGTCCCCAGGATGGTTATTTCTCCAGCTCTCTGAGCCCCTGCCAGCTCACCTGGTAGGTGACAGGGCCAGCATAGTGCTGCACAGTGAACTCTGGCAAAGGCAGCTTGGGCTTGGTGTACCAAGGGCTGTTTCCATGGTGGTAATGACACTTCTGGAGGAAAGTGTGGTCTGTGGCCTATAAAAGAGATTTCCTGATGCTGCAACACACTCAGAAGGCTGAAAACTCACTGTTAAACTGAAGGTAAAAATATTGAATACTCGTGCAATCATTCTGGGAAACAGCCTCACCTAAACCACCCTTTGAAAGGGATCCCATGAGAGGCTGAGAGCTCCTCACCTGGGTCAGGGATGTCTGGTCATCCAGGATGCACAGAATGCCGTGGGGCTTTACAGTCAGGAAATCTAGACACGACTTGCTGCACATCTTGGAAATAGGAATCCAAGCTAATTGTTCCTGGCTGTATTCCTCCTGCATGTTAAAGGCCAGATCCAGCCATGCAAACAAGGACGAATGGAGAGAATTAACAGAAGGGTTGGGGTTGTTTATCAGGAAGTTAGTCTTTCACTGCTGTTAGGAACTTGCCTAGAATTGTCTGGTTTTGTCTCACTAAACCTCTTCTAAAGCCACTAATGATTTTCCTGATTTGAGAGAGGAAGGCTGCTAAGCTGAGTGATAAAGTGAACTGTAGAAGGCAACAAGTCTGATAAATACACTTTCATCCCCAGGACATATGTGACACAGAAAATTCTACAAAGAAGCCAAACAGGCTTTAAAAATACCCACTGAGGTCTGGGCTCTTTGCCCCTGTCCAAATTTTTTCCTATAAAATCTGGAAAAGGGAGCAAAGTGCTGACAAAATCTCCTTCCCTTAATTTACTGTAGAATTAATAAAAGGTATTAAATAGGCAGATGCTTGGACTAGGATTCCATGGATATTGCTTAATAGGACCATTCAGTTTCCTGTTCCCTGCTGATGGATACTCTGAGGATGTCTCACCTTGTGGACCCAATATTTTCTGAGCCTGAGCTCTTCCCAAGGGAAACTTTTCAAGAGTTTTCTTTTTCCCAAAGCAACCTTGTGTAAACAATATTCCTTTCCCATAACAACAGGTGTTGTTTGCTATTTCTGTAACTGAGCCAGCGGGAGAGGTGCCAGCCCTATGGACCAATAATGTGTCTTCTCAGCACAGTTATAAAAGGGTTGAATGAATTGTAAATAAACCTTCTGATTTCTACTGCCTTCTAACTGGAGTCAAACACCTTTATTTCGTGTCCTATTGCAACATCAGCTCAGCTCAGTCCACGTGTGCTGCCTTAAGGTGGTGTGAATTCCACTGAGCTCCACTTACCTCTTCCTGGGCAATGACAGTCTGGCTGAAGAACCACTGCAGGTGCTCGTTGGCAAAGTTGATGCAGAGCTGCTCCAAGCTGTTCACCCCCAGATCCTGCAAAGACAAAAAGGGATCATCCCTTCCAAGGCCCAGGGAGCTGTGGCTCCCTGTAGGTGTTGCACAGGCTGAGCTGAGCTGCTGGTTTTGGCCAGTGTGAATGAACCCCAGCAGTTCAAACCATCTTCCCTCTGGTTTGCAAGCTCTCAGCCTGGCTTACTGACTAGGCTGAACAGAGGTGAGTAAGACTGTGAAGCAGCATAAAGAAGAAAAGATCTACTCTTGGGTGCACAGCCCTGTAGCTCTAGTTCGTGATGAGATGTTTGGTTTTCTGAAATTCTTTTCCCAGGGAATTTTCTGTAAACAAGAGACATGTTTTTGTAATGGCAAATTTGTTTACATATTTTTCCTAGGAGGGACTTCTTCTTGATGTCCCTCTGTTTTGACCAATGTGATTGAAGAAGTTTGTCTTGTCACCAATCGAATTGGTCAGTGTAGAATAGTATAAAAGAAGAAACACTTCCCAAAAATAAAAGAGTAATTTTCAGCCTTCTGAAGTCAGTCTTGGTGTCATTGTAGTGTACTACAGCATCCCTGCCCCACCTCTGTATTCCATTGTTTTCAGCATTCATTGGGACAGACAGGATTTAACAGGAGCCCTAAGTAAAATACTCCAAAGCTGTGGTGAGCACATGCCCTCACTGCCCAGGCCATAGCAAGAGAACATGAAAAACAACCTCAAACCCATGGATGTCCACAATGCCCACGGCACTGTCAGACTCCCAGGGAGCCAACCACTCATTGATCCTCAGCAGCAGCCACTCAAAGAGCAAGTAGTACAGAGCCTTGGCAATGGAGTCCCTGAGTGGGAGAGGGGAGAAGAACCAGTTACTGCAAAGACAGCACCTCTGGGTGCATCTTACCCACCCAGACATCAGCAGAAGTCACCTGGCATCAATGGCTCCTTCTACAGACAGAGGGGTGAAGATCCGATCATAAGATGTAACCTGGATGCACAAAGAGACAGAATTTACTCTTATTATCTCACAAAAACACTTTTTTCCTTTTTGTTTAATCCACAAGGAAGTCAGCCCAGTTAATAAATGGATTTTTTTTTTCTGTTTGGATGAGAAATTACCCAGATATCAAAAGAAAAACTAAACCCAGAAATTTGCTTCCAGTCAACTGGCCAAAGTGATAAACCTGAAGCCACTCATGTCAGAAGAGAGCCCTTCTACATGTGAGATCTGCCATCTTTATGGAGCTGCCTTGAGGGGTTCAGCCCATCCCAACCATTTTTTTCCTGCTGTTACCTCCCAGATTTTGAGCCTTCTAAGTTTAGGACAGTGGGGGAGGCCATTCTGTGCCTCAGGAGGAATGAGAAATCACCAGAAAGGTACTCACAGTGACACGGTGGGTGACAGCCCTCTGCAGGAGTTCTGCTGAGACACACAACAGGTTGGCCACAATGTGAATCTCAGTGTCACTGGCAATGGCTGCGTGTTCAAGGGATTCTTTCTAAATAATAAAATGTTCTTTATTTATACATTTATATTTATATTTATATTTTAATATATAAATATATTATATGTATATTATAGATTTTTCTATAATCTTTATATATATACAATATATTATATATAATACATAATATATTATATAATATACATTTATATATTATGTATATAATATATTATTTATATAATATATTATTATAAATTTTATATTATTATATATTATATATAATATACAGTATATATTATATAGTTTTACGTAAAATAGATAAATTATATATTATATATCATACTATTTTATATATATACAATATAACTATATATTATAAATAGGAACAATGGGTGGCATACAAGGTCCCTCTTGTATTAATATTCTCAACAGCACCTCAGCTGCACAGAGCTGGTCACAGCCTGGACAGAACACTGGGTTCATTTAAAAAACCATCTAAGCTGTAATGACCTTTGATTGCCTCACATCTTCTGTCCCTGCCTACACCATTCCAAAGCCCAAAACTGAAAGGACAGGAAGGTCTTCAAAGGATGCCATCCTCAGTCAGGTATCACATCCTCAGTCCCACCACACGGGACAACAGCAATATTCAGCACAAACATCCCATTCCCAAGCTGTTGGGGTTACTGTACCTCATAGGAGGTAAAGCAGATGTTCCCCAGCTGCAGAATGGCAGCCAGGACAGCCCAGGTGGAGCTCAGCTGATCATCTGAGAGGCTGATTCCCTCCAGAGCTTGCACCAGCACCAGAAAATCCTGACTGTCCTCTTTCCCCAGGACGTCACATGCTCTGCCCTGAGAGAAAAGGGACAGATAATCGTGATTAGCCCCCTTCAGCCTCAGGCAGGGGTCAAGCCACCATCAGGAATCTTCAGAGAAGTAGTTCAATGTTTTAAGGACTGGAGGAATCCGAAGAGATTAAAGACACCGGTAGTGGAAACTCAGCATTTGTGAGGAGCCAGTCTCTTTACCCTCTGGAGTTTTGAGATGAAGATCTCTCTCACCCACCCATGCCAAGTTTCTGTTGGAATTCCAGTGCAAACTCCCCAGGATCCCCCTCCCCCTGGGGAGGAACATGAGAAGTGGCGCCTGAGTCGACTCCCAGGTGAATCATGGCAGAGTTGCTCCCCAAAATGGCACCAGATGGGGTTCTGTGCACCCAGGGAGCCTCCAGAGTCACAGCCTGTCCCACCTCGGCCACGGAGCATCGCTACAACATTAGCTCATCTCTCCTCAGCTCCTTTTCTCTCTCTACAGGAGGACACTCACTGCTTGTGACCCTAAAGGTCACAGAAATCCTGGCTCAGGGGGTTCTGCAGAGCCTGTTTGTGTTCAAGGACATTCTTTGGCCACAGTTCCCAGCTCTCAGCAGATTTTGGTGAGACAAGGATGGGGTCCAGGCAGCCCTTGGGCTTCTTCTTGCCAAGATCCAAGATAGATTTTGTCAGTCTCTGCTAACTCCTTTGTGTATAATCTAATTTTTTTCCCTTTCCTTCTCTGCAGCAGGCTGGGATATTCCTGTTAATTATCACCTTGAAGACTTTGCTTTACAATGCTTTGCCAGCCAGGAACCACTAATCACCCATTAAGGGCTGAGCCCTTAATTGCCCTCCATCCCTGAGTCATTAATGGTACTTGTCCATTCCTCGCCTGGAGGCGAGGTGATAGCAATCACTATCGAGGATTCCTCCGGACCGCAGCTGCCGTGAAGAATTTCAATTTGCCACCTGGGAAAGCTGACTCACGCTGAAATAGGAAAAATTTCTTGCTATTGTTGTCACCTCCTTGATTATGGAAAACAATCTTAAAAAAAACTCAAAACAAACACAAACCCACACCCACAAAAAACAAAACAACCAAAACAAAAAACCGGTGTTCCAAGACCGTGACTTGACGATGTAAGTCTGACAAACAAATTCAGTTTAAATAATTGCAATCAGCAATATGTATCAGTGGTTTAAAATCTGCACCCATTGACTCAGTCAATAAGGTAAGTGTTTTGCAGAAGGTAGAAAGAAATCCTCCCGGCTCCTTGCAGTCCCCGAGTAAATTGCAAATGCGAGGAAAGACAATGAGAAAAGGGGGTTTACACCACACGATGGAGCCACGAGTCTACACAACGACTCCCCGTTAAAGTCCATCCTTTCAGACTAGAAGGGGCTGAAAGTTGAGAAAATGATCCCAAAAGAGACTAAGATGTCGATTCTTAGATCAGGGATGAGAAGGAGCAGAGCTGACTTTAGCACAGTCCTGAGAGTCCTTTGAAGGGGAGAAAAGTGATTTGGTGCCTCTCTAACCAAACAGAAGGGATGCCTGGGCCATTTCTCTCTGCCAGCTGCTGCAGAGCACCCTCAGCTCACTCACCTGGTTCAGGTAAAAGTAGGACTCTGCCTCCTGCAAGTACATCTCCTCTTTCTGCTCCACGGGCAGCCCTGCCAGCAGCTCGTAAAACACGTGGTAGTTCCTCTCACCGTGGGCCTGATGGGACACAGTCATGGAGCTGATCCATATCCAGCTCCAGATCCCTCCAGAACACACTCACAGAGCAGGATACAGATTCTGGGGTCAGCAAGATAAAATCAGAACCACTTCATTTGAAAAGTTTCCAGGGTTTCCCACTGACACCTTGAGAACATTCCATCTGAGAGAAGTCCTTTTCACACAGCTCTAATATTTGACCATTTCCACACTTTAGACATTAAGAAAAACTAATTGAGGGAAGATTCAACTTTCAGTAATCCCTAATAAGTGGCTTAATTCAACCTGTTTGAGACAGAGAAACCTCCTATTTTATTCAAATAAAAGAAGTGATCACTCTGTGCTACATGGAGGGGACATAGTTCTTGCTAGTAGAATAAATTGAAAGCAATTTTATACTAATTCCCACCCCTGTTATTCACCAGTAAATTTAAGATTAAATGTTTATAAGGGAGAGAGGGGCCACTGGTCCTCACCTGGAACACCACACGAGACTTCTCCAGCAGGTACTGGGAGATGGATGTTCCCACCACGATGCCACTGTGCATAAGACAAATCCTGTCAGAAGCTGGGGACAGGTTTTCTGCAGACTTGTGTCTCTGCAGAGAAGAATGATCTTAGGGACGTAATCTACATGAATGTCCAAAACTTTTTGACAAAACTGTGGGACTTTCAGAGGAAATCAAGCAAGCACAGAATAAGAAAGAAAGTCCTAACATG
Organism: Argya squamiceps; assembly: GCA_037834095.1. Taxonomy (NCBI): domain Eukaryota; kingdom Metazoa; phylum Chordata; class Aves; order Passeriformes; family Leiothrichidae; genus Argya; species Argya squamiceps. Next base: position 6,767,173 of record JBBMKD010000054.1, on the reverse strand, counting down.
GGTAGGAATAAAGGTGAATTCTCTTAACAGTCTGAAACAACCATCAGAGTTCCACAAAGTGTCTGTACCTGACCTGGGAGTGCAACTGAGGGTGTTGGTAAGTGACTGGAAGAGGAGCTGAGCAGCAATGGGACAAAGCTTCCTGCCTGTATGAAATTATTCAGGGTAGTGAGGATGAAGGCCAACTGTGAGTCAATGCAGACAGACCTTACAGTGCAGAGTGAGTGAGCAAGAAAACGGCACATGAAACCCAGTGTAGATAAATGTGAAGTGATGGGTACAGAGCCAGCTTCACATATAAACAGTCAGGCTCCAGTTTAACCATTGCTCCTCAGAACTGAGACCTGAGGGTTTTGATAGACAATTCCATGAAAGAATCAGCTCAGTGCTTGGCAACAGTCAGAAAAAAACCCAAACAAACCAACCAAACCCAGAAGTTAGAAAGGAGGCAGGCTCAAAACAGAAAGGTGTTTTTAACAGAACTGGTTAGACCTGTGGAACCCTTGTTGAAGGCTGTTGCAGAAGCATCAAGTTTGTATGAGTCCAAGAGAAAACTGGAAAACCTCAGGAGACTGAGGAAAACTCCTGAGCTGCTGCAAATGCTAAAGAGCTTAAGGGATTTTAGGGAAAAGCATTGTGTGTTTGGGCTGTTCTTGCCTCAGGCAGTGCTTAGGACACCACAGGGTATCAGATGTGTCCTCGGTGTAAACCAGTTCAGCCGTTTTTATGTTCTTAATTTAACACTCATCTTGAGAACTAAGATCTGCTCTTTTGCAGAGGAAACACAAAAAAAGAGCAAAATAGGGGTGTAAATTCACCCTCTGCCTACCCCGATGATAACAAGAGTGAAGAGGAGAGAGGGTTATTGTGTGAACTCTCAGCGCTGCTCCACCTGGTCTCACCCAAACACCCCTTGGCAGCTGGAGGGACTCGAGGAGAGTCTTCAACTCACTGTCGCAGGTGGATGCTCAGCAGCTTTCCAAAACGGCTGGAGTTGTCATTGAGGATGGTTCTTGCATTTCCAAAACTCTCCAGGATGGGTAGGACATTGCAGGGCTGTAAAGAAAAGAGGGAGGGAGCACTTCAGTGGCAATCACAGGTTTTTAAACTTGAAAGGGTTTATGTACCTGTCAGTTTGAAAAGATTAAAAAAAAAAAGGGACTTGACTGATACAATTCTCACATGGGTAAAAGATATCTTTTAAAATGTATCCTGGTATGGTTATCTCTAGCCAGGGTGAGTTGCTATGTGAGCTCTTTATCCTCACTGCTATAATCTTTCACTTTATTTCTGCACTGTGTCTGTTCAGATTCACCTCCCAGACTCTGCTAAAAGCTCTCCATGGCAGCTGCCAGCTCTCTGTTCAAACAGATACAGCACTTTTCACAACATCAGATCTCCCAGGTATTAAAATACAGAACTACAAATACACCAGCTGTCCTCAAGTCCTTATGGGATCTTCTCCTTCGACCACAAACCCTCCCAAGTCCAGCCAAAGAAATAATATCAGCAGCATGGCCTTTCTCCCCTCTCTTTGGCTTCTTTTCCCTGCCCAACCCTCAGAGCCTCCAGCCAAGCTCACTTGCCTGTTACCTGTCTGATCCTGTGGCTGTCAGATCCCTGGTACAGCCTGGTCAGGTATTGCACAATGGCTTTGGCAGCTTCTGTTTTACCTGATCCACTGTGCCCACTGCAGGAGCAAGAGGTGGAGAAGTTGGCATCAAAACAGAGGCACACCAGAGGCCCTGCTACAGAAAATCAGAGGGGTTGTGCTGATTTACAGCTGAAGATCCATCACCCATTGCTTGAAACACTGAGACAACCTGACAAAAAGGGCCCAAATAGGATTCCACTGGGGAATATCAGATTTCTTCTTCCCCACTCCTCTGAACTGAAGTCAAACTAAATTCAAAGGTTTTTTGTGTGAGTGAAATAAAAATCCACCTTATTCAGGCTCTCCACAGGCAGCCCTCATGTAAGAGTCAGAAGGACCAACTTAAAGGCAGTGAAATACAAAAGTGGAACGTTTACTTAGAGAAATTAAAGGGCCTCCAACGAAGCCCTTCACTTCCTACCTGATGATGACACACTGCTCCTGCCCTGATGTCTGGGACAGTGTGTAGGCCATCTCTGCTATGGCAAAGATGTGTCTGCATGGACAGAAAGAAACCCTCATTAACTGACTCCACATTTCCACCTCACAGATGCAGCATTGAAGGGTTCCTCATCAGGGATCTACATTAAAGATGGGCCAGTGTCTTGATCAAAGAGACTTGACCTAAAAATCACAGAATTGTTTGGGTTGGAGGGGCCTTAAAGACCATCTCATTGCTCTGCCATGGATAGGGACAACTTCCACTAGACTTGATTTTTCCAAGCCCTGTCCAGCCTGGCCTTGGACACTTCCAGGGATGAATTTTACCTCTGTAGAATTATAGCAACTACAGCTTTGCCAAATGGGCTGTTCACTTCCTGTGACATCCATCCTGCTCTACCAGAGAACTGGAGGAAAATACAATACTTTCTGGAGCACAAACAGAACAGGGTTTAGAGAGTTATTTGAGAAAGAAAAACATACGGGGCATTTTTTGAGAGAGTCCCTTGTTGGTACTCGGTAGCCACATCTTCAGAGTAGATATTGAGGTCTTTGAAAGGATTCACAGAAATCAAAATTTGCCCAATGTAAGTCTAGGACAAAAATAAGAAAGGGGGAAAAATCTGGTGACTTCTTAGACTTTTCTGAATGAGGAATGCAGCTTAATGCATATATTAATACAAATATACAAATTCCCTTTAAGGGAATATTATTTATTCTGACTATACTGCCAACTTATCGAGGACACAGCTTTTCAGTGGTCATTTTCAAATCTCTATCGTTAATAATTTGGGATAAGTGAGCACTCACTGGTCTGCAGTCATCTTCTCTGCCCACTGTCTATTCTCCCAGATCCACATGAAATTACAGGCACAAGTTTGAACACTTGAGCCAGTAAATGGAAAAGAGAACAATTAACCATCCACAACCAGATCTGGACTGCAACACTGTGAATTGTTGCAGAAACTCTGAGGTTTCTTTTCAAGATCCACAATTTTTACTTCAGAACTTCTCTGCTAAAACAGGAGATTCCCCCTAGGAGCAGCTGAGGCTAAAAAGGAGCCCAAGTATGCTCACAGGTTGGCAATGAACACCAAAATTACAGTGAAACTCTGGAACTTTCAGATTTTACCCCAAATATTTCATTCTACCTGATTTCTGAGGGAAAGCTGTGTGAGCTGTGTGCTTTTAATCATTGCTCCTGGTAATGAGTGAGATACATGGTGCATTATTAAAGCTTGATGACATAATATAAATTATTTTGGTGCATTATTAAAGCTTGATGGCATAATATAAATTATTTTCTCTTAAAGCTCATTGTTCAGAGTGAACAAGCACTGAAGAAAACCAAACCAAGCATCACTATCCATACATAAATGAGATTGCGATGGAACCTTTTCTTCAGGCACAGCAGGACTGAGCTCTCACAGACTTCCCTACAAACAGAGAAAAGGATTTATCAGCCATAAGCTTCACTTGCAGGTGTTAATATTAAATATTAACCTTTCTGCCCTCCCAAGGATCACAAAATATTCTGAGCTGGAAGGGCCCCACAAGGATCACGGAGTCCAAATCTTGAGTGAATGGCCCATGTGGGGATTGAAGACTTTGTGGGGAGCTGGGACTGAAAATATTCACTGCCTTCACGTGGTTCCAACATTTCCAGGATTAAACACATCAGCAAATGGAGCATTCAAAGCTCAGAACTTCTCTGTGTGATCACAGCTCCTTGCACAGCCTTTACAGGTGTTTATCTCAACAGGAGGACAGGAGGGGAGGATGTGTGAGGAGCGGGTGTCAGGGGCTTATCTTTCAACAAGAGCAGTCAGCCAAGGGTTTAACAGCTCTTAAAGGTGTAGGACCTGAATTTTTCACAGCTGAAGGCAACAGAAGTCACCAAAGCCACAGATGCCAATGTCAGTAGGCAAAGAACATGGAAATGTGCTTCTCATCCTGTAAGCTGTCCTTTCTTGCCACTCATTTCATACAATCAGAAAGGTGTGTTGAATTCCCAATTCTGTCTTTCTGCTGCATCACAGAAGGCACATCAGCCTCTAAACCTAATTTCCCCATCCCAATAAGTATTTTGGAGGTTTTTTTAGAACCCATTTCAGGACCATTTAACAGGGGACACAGAGCTCCAGGGATGCAGCTGTACAGAAGTCTGTTAACCAGGCTGAGCTGCTGGCTCTGGGGTGTGACTGCAGAGGTTCAATGTGCCCTCTCTGTGCAGCAGGGCCTGGGGACATGCTCTCTATAACAGTCAGGAGTTCCCTCAGCACCTCTGCTCCTCCCCAGTGCTTCAGTTTAGGTCCATAACTTAAATACTAAAATTCAGTCTTTTATTTAGCATTTCAGCAGAGCATCAGTTACTCAGCTATGGTATGCATCCAATCAATTCTATTTGCTCCCACAGAGGAAAAAATTTATTTTCTCCTATCTCCTATGGATCTATAATGTGTTTTCTATTGTTGAGCCACCTTTGAAGGATAACAAACAAGCCCCTGTGACCTGAATGAGCTGCAGACACTGAGGACACCTACTCCAGTCTGGTTAGATCTTCAATCTCCTCAACTTCTGCACAGTGCTCTTCACACAGATACACCTGAAAGGCACAGATACATCACTGAAAATCAGGGGAAGTTCAGTCCCATTCCAGTACTGGGGACAACACCTGTACCTCTTTCTGCATGAGCTCCATCTCCAGCACGTTGTCAGCAACATCTTCTGCCTCCCACTGGTCCTTGGAGACTCTCACACGGCTGCTGGCCAGCTGGGGCTCCTTGGAGATGACCCATTTGCTCAGGTTCTCCATGGTTGGCCGTGGCAGCAGCAGCTCAGAGTTCAGCCACATTGCAGGGTCACATCCCTGCCCCTGCTGCTGGGACCAGTGCACACCAGGAGTGACCATGGATCCTGCAGTCTGGAGGACTCCTGAGCCCTCCTTGCTATCTCCCTCACTGCAATAATCTGATGTATGGATTGGTTCCTTTTCCTGACGTGGGAGGAAGCCCTGCTCACTGTTTCTCTGGCTTGGATCCATCAGAGACCTGGGAATGTCACACTGGAATCTGCAGCCCTGTTGCACTAGAGTGACAGATTTTGTTTCTGATGGAGATTTCAGTTTCTGCAGGGAATAACCATTGCCAGAGCCCCTGGACAAGGAGTTCTTAGCCTTAACCAAGCTGTGGACTCTGGGGAACACTACAGCAAACTTGGCATCAGTAGCACTGTTCTTCTCATCCGAGCACGGAAAGGAACTGGTCCCACGAAGAGGGGAATCACCAGGAGGCAAATCAATGTGTCCCACTTCTACCATTTTAGGATCAGGACCTTTAGGACGTTTCCCCTCCACTAATGAAGCAGAAGAATCTTTATCTCTTGGCTCAGCCCTGTCCAGCTGTCCAGCTGCACCAGGGAAGGCTTTGCCAGGCCGACCAGCCCACCCAGCAGTGCTCAGAATCCGGATTGCCATTCTGCTTCTGAATCCAAAACGTTTGCTGCTCCTCTTCTTCTTCCCAAATTTCTTCAACAGCCATCTGGAGATACCAATTGCACGTGCCACACTCAGCAGTCGAGCTTTCAGCCTTGTTTCCTTGGCAGGTTTTTGGCCAAACCAGCTGGTGACTTTTCTAAATGAAGAAAGGGTGTGCAAGTGCTTGGATCCTTCCCCACCATGCACAGGTTCTATTTCAGAAGGTGCTTCTGCAACCACTTCTTCTGCTTTCTCTTTTTTTGCCTTTGTAGATTGGCCTGAACTCTGTTTAACTTCTCCAATAACTTTTCCAACTTTCTTTTTCTTTCCAATGAGCTGCTTAACAGATGATTTTTTTCTAATAGTGGAGCAGCTTGAAGTATTTATTCTTTTCTCTCCAAAACTCTGAGCTGTGTTGGGTTCTTTTTGTTTACTGGGAGTTTCTAGAGTCATAGGTTTTGAACAGATGCTTTCAACATTATTCAGGTCTGAGCTGGCTCCCAAAGCCATCTGGGCAGGATTTGGCTTCTGGCTCGGTGATAGTTTGGTCTCAGTGTTTTTATGCTGGTTTTCCAGACTGAGGGGGATTTGGGATCTAGAAGAACATTTCTTTGCAAGCATCAGTGCTGGTAGGTCCTGCCTGCTGCAGTCTGAACTGTCCCTCTGTCTATGTCCAGCCTCTTCACCTTGTTCTGGGATCTCACCCTCCCCAGGTTTCTCCTTCAATGTCCTCTGCTGCCTGGAGAGGAAAGAGCCATCTTCTACCTCTCTGCCTTCATCATTCACCTTCTCCTCCTGATCATATTTGCTAAGGTGAACATGGAGTTTTGCTTTCACAGCAGTTGGGAGTGGTTCTGGTTTGTTTTCTTTTACTTCATCAATATTCTCTGAAGTGCTGCTCTCCCCACTGCTGTCAGAATTCACATGCCCATCTTTTGACATATCTTCAACTCTGACATTTTCTAGTATATTTTCCTTGTCTACTTCAATATTTTCCCTGCTCTTAACACTCTTAACTTGGAGTCCTGAAGTGCTTAACTCATGATCTGCCTCACTGCTCTCAGCTGGAGCACATTCTGGTTGTCTCAGCATCTTGTCTGGCTTCCTCATCTTCTCCTCTGCTTCCAATCCTGCAAATTCAGTGCCTTCAGCCTCAGATTCAGTTTTTCTACCTGTGGTCACCTGCTCCTTTTCAGGTTCAATAGGTGCATCCTTGCTTTCATCAGCCAGTTCCTTGGAGCTTTTTCCTTCGCTCACAGGAGGATCTTCAATCACAGCTTCTTTCTCACTGTTGCCATCTTCCTCTGAAGAGCTGCTCTTCTCTTCAGAAGAGCTGCTCTTGTCTTCACTGCAGGAAGTGCTGCCCACCACAGCCTCCTTTGTCCCCATTCTGTGTGTTCTATGGCCTTCACTGCTGGAGTCAGAGCAGGAGGTACTTGAGGTTTCCAGAATATTTTCATCCTCACTTTCAGTGATGACAATTCTGGTAAGAGCTTCAACTTGCTTTTTCCCAGTCCTCTTACCTTTTTCCTGTGCTGTACTGCCTTGGGATTGAGAACCTGATTTCTGCTCAGAAGCCTCCTTGAAGTCCTGACTCCCTCTGTGCCTTCTCCTGGGGTTCTGTGCCTTTTCTGCCAAGTTCTGTTTGTGGGAAGAACCTTCAGCCCCTTGCTCTGTGATTGCCTTTCCAGCCCCCAGCTCAGTGCCTGTTTCACCACCACCAAGTCTCTTTCCATTCTTCTTTCTAAAATTCCGTTTCTTTCTTTTTGTGATGGCTTTTCCCTCCTTGTCACTGCTGTCCTCACTCTCCTGCCCTGATGCCATTTCCTGTTGTTTGCAGGCCTTTCCTTTTTTCCCCTGCAGCCTGGACACTTGCTGTTTTCTCCCCACACCAGATTCACTTTTATCATTTCTCCTGCAGGCTTTTTTTCTCTGGAATAACTTCTTGTGGTCATTTTCTTTGCTTTCCTGAGGCCTCCCCAGCCTCTGGATTTTTAAGGGCTCTTCTCCAAGGCTGTCCCCCTGTCCAGGCAGTGACTCTTTACCCTTCACTTGGCCTCTGCTCTTCCCTTCCCTCTGCTTCCCACAGCGGATCTTTGGGTCTCCTGAGGAGTTTTTCTCACAATTGAACACCTTCTCTTTTCCAGCCTTTTTCTGCCAAGTCTTGGATCGGGAAGGAGGCATTTCCTCAGAGTTCAGGAATATGTGAGGGCTTATCTGGACTCACCTGTGAAAGGAAACATTTTGATTTTGCTGTGAAATAAGCTACAAAGGGAAGCCAGATGGTCCTGAGCATTAATTTACCTCATTTTTGTGGAGCCAAATAAATGTTTGCAGAGCCTTGCCTGTGCAGTGCCAAACTGACTGCCCTGTTCCAGGTTAATCTCTGGCTTATTTTGTCACAAATCACCCTGATTTTCTTCTTTTATTAGAATCATACCATCATAGAATAGGATGACTTAGAAGGGACCCATTAGGATCATCCTAGTCTGACTCCTGGCTGACTTCCTTGGGCACAGGACACCCCAAGAACCCCATCACTAGGCATGTGTCCCTGATTTTCTACAGCTGACAAAGGTTTGGACACACTGTAGTTCAAGACAGAATGTAGTTCAAGATAGTTTTATTTTATTTTCTGCTTCTCAATATCCTTCTTTGTGCTGAAGAAGAGAGGAACACATCTAATGATCTACGTGAAATCAATGTCAGATGCAAACACAACTCCACTGTGCCCATCACATCTCCACTCAACTACCCCTGAGTGCCCTGTCCTTCCCTGGCACTATGGGAAATGTTCAGTTAACAGGTGTTAACCTGTTTATCTCTTTATCCTTCCTCTAATCATATGCATGGAATAAAGGATGTAAAAGGACCAAAGGATTGCTCCTGATCTTTCAGGCTGATGCAAAATATCACTTCCATCCTTTCCAGCTATCCAGACCCTTTATTTTATGAGTCAACATTTTGCTGCTTCAAGTATCTGACTGGGGCCCCTGGGAGTGAATGAAGTGCTGATGGCAGAGCCTGGGTTGGGTCCCCTACACAAAACACTGCAAGGAAATGCTCCAAACCACAAAACAGGAAATGATGGATCAGAGAAAGGAAAACTTGGAGGTGAGTGGATGAGGAGAATGGGACTAAGGGAAAAATCTTACACCAAGGAAACCCATCAGTCTGCAACATCTTCCCAAAGGAAAAAAGATTAAAAGGTTCTTGTTGGGGCTATTTGGAACTATCTTGGAAATTGCATTACCCAGTGATGGGCAGGGAACAAACCAGCACATGGGACAGGGAAATTCCATTATATATTTTGTCCTCTCATCTCTTTCTCTGTTAAATTCTTCTCTCCATTTTCTCCTTTATCTTTCTCATTGTTTTTCAGCCAATTCTGTGGTTTCTCCACAGGCAGAAGAGAAACTTCCAGACATCACAGATTTACAAATGCTGTCAGTGGGTAACAGAGGATGGAGCATTCAAGATTTTGTTACTGATTCCTCTTAACTCCACCAAGCATTAACTTATTTAAAGGCTGAAATCCAGCATCTGGAAGCCTCCAGTCACTTGTTAGACTATTATTGGATGAATATTTTTACCTGTCTAACACTCTGACCCTGCACCCCAGTGGCCATGGGTGCAATGTCTGCACACAGTCTACAAGCTCAAAAGAGTTTTGGCCAAGGTTTCCTGGAACTTCCATCCACAGGCATCCCCCCAGGGAAGGGGGTGGGGGAAAAACACACAGTCAAGATTGCAATTCAGCAAGCTTTAAAAGCTTTAAACTTTTACAGCTGCTATAAAGTCTGACAAGGAATGAAAATTTTTAGCACTTAGTACCTCAAGAAAGATGGAAATCCAGCCACTCTCTATAATATCTTAGGACCTGATTGCAGACTGAAACTTGTCCAAGTGTATTTACAAGTTTTTTAAATAAACTTTGAAAAGAGGCCATTAAAAAGTACATTCCAATACTCTGGGAGCAACTCTGTAAGAAACCACTCAGTGAATCAAAAGGTTTGGCTCACCTCAGTCACTCCAAGGAGGGCAGCACAACCACATTTGAGATTTCCACAGCTCAGCAAGGATGATGCTCTAAGAAAAGCACATTTGGTGTGTATAAAGCACGGGGGTTTATTGCAAATGTTGGTTCCTTTTCTGTACCATTTTTTGTGCTGTTCTGCACCACAGAACAATCTGCAATGGGGATAAACAACATCTACCTTTCCCCCAGCTGCAACTCTGATACTGAAGCAAAAATCTGCTGCCCTGAAAGCAGTTACACACAATTAAGGGTTCCCCAAAAATGCGTCCTTAGGGTTCCCTGTAAACTTGCTTTTTTCTGTTCTGGTCTAGAGTTGACCCTGTTCAAATCCTCCTGGACACTCTGCACAGGGCAGAGTTCATCTCTTACCACCAATCCTCTTCCCTCCTCTCTTTGAACAGGACTGTCACATAGAGGTGTCTGCTCACCTCATTTCAGCCTCCCTCCCCACTTAATACACCAATACTCCTGGCCTTGATCTCTAAATCCTGCAACAAGACTTTTGTTACTGAGATTAATGGGAGCTGAATTAGACCCTAAATCCTCAGTACAGAATATTTGTTAATATTCTGCCCTCCTGGGGGCTTAAAGTTGATTCAGCTTCTCTACAGTGCCAAATGTAGAAAAAATAACAAATAAAAGTCTGCTTTTATGTGCTGTTGCTAGATAGTCAAGTGCCTGCAGAGCTAAAGCCTTCCACAAAACAAAAATGCTGAAATTCTTGGAAGAGGAGGAATGTCAGGAACACTGCCCAGATTTGTAGGGAGCTTGACACAGGAGTTTGGTTTGACTCACTGTCAGACAGGACCCCAGACTGAATCTGGGTTAGAAAGTGAAAAACTGGAGTTCACAATTCTTCAGAGACAGGGTTTTAGAGCAGATTGGTTTGTAACACCACTGTTATTAGTGGGAATGGGAAGATGAATCACTGCTTATATAAACAATTCCTTTGACATCAGACCTGCTCTGATTAACTGCCCTGGACCATCTGCCTGCTGGACACACTGCAGCAGGTGAAAGATGCTGCTCATCTGTTTTTCAGCTCCCCTCACCACACCAACTCCACCAAAATCACTACAGGAAAAAGAATAATTTGATGACATTCTCTCTTTTTAGAAGAAATGAGAATAACTCACATCAGAGAAAGGAGATCCTCAGTGCTGTCAAGAAGCACAGCCTGAACCTACAGATAAAAAGAAGAGCAGAAAGCTCACGCTGCTATTTTAAGACCCATGGGGAATTGTCTCTCTTCCCTGAGCACAGTGGATTCTCCCAATTCATACAGAGGAAAGCACAGCCATTAATATTAAAGGGACCTGCCTGGAACTTAATTCCTTAGTTTCTATTTTCATTCACTGTACAAATTTCCCCAACCCCTTCTTTTATCACTCTGCACAGTAATTTTTTTGTAACATACCTACAGTGATTCCAGCAAGCTGCCCCATACCTGGATCACTGGTCACATCCATGCAATGGTCACAGATTCCCTCTCCCACACCTTGTTTCCATGCAGCCCAGGGTAATTCCAGAGTTCTTACAAGCCTGCCCAGCTGTGGAGTGTAACAGGGATTCTGGCTGGGCTGTGCCTCAAGAGCAGATAATTACACGTATATGGAAGGAAAGTGGCATCAATAATTCACGCTTTCCCATGGCACCTTTTGAACTTTTCAACCAGCAATTTCAGCAGCTGGCTTGCAGAGTTTGGGATAAAAGAAGAGGTGGCATTTCACCTAGGTCAGGGTCAGACGTGGTATGATTAGGTGCAGCCCCAAAGAAAGATTGAAAGAGTCAATTCCAAAACCAAAACACATCTGCTATAATGCAAGAGGCTACCAGAAAAGGAATAGTGAAAACCACCTAAAAAAAAAAGCTTAGGCCAGTGAAAAGAATTAAATCATAGGCCCCTTTCTTCTGCAGCCCTGGAGTTTTATTCCAGGGAGCCAAGCACGGATAGCTCAGCCTCTGCTCTCTCCTTGCCAATACCAAGCTCTCTCCTGAAACAGGAAAGCAGTTTCCAGCTCAGCACTGAAAAGACAGCAAAACTGGCACCATTTTTGCCCTCATTATGCCTAAATCTCAGTCCAAATCAAGCAGAATGACTAAATCTCCTTTCAACTCAGGTTTCCAAATAAAGTCGTTCCCTTCTTGCAGACAGGCTGAGGTTACTCACAGCCAGTGCTTATGTCCATGAAACTCTGCTTAATTCAGGGATGTTTTGGGGTTGTTCTCAAGAAATCAGGTAACAGAGCTGGCACAAATGCTCAGTGTGAGCTGTACATGCAGCCTCCCCCTGCTCTCCTCAGGCTGCAAAGGGACAGGGCAGGGAGGGCAGGATTTACCTGCTCTGAGGATGTCCCTGGCTCTGCAAGGTTTCCTGCTTCCTCCCAAAAAGCCTTTCCAGAGGAGCTGGAGATTCAACAAAATGAACTCAGGTTCGGCCAGCCACCAGAACAAGTGACCCAAACACGAGATGTGATAAGATTTTAGATGCTTTGCAGCATTAGTTTGGGTGGAACCTGTTTGTCCATCTCCTTCCAAGAGCCCCTGACTGTTACCTTCTGTACCTTGAGGACTCCTCCGTTAAGAAGCAAAGATAAAAACTGGGGGTTGAGCTGGAGAACTCAAGAAACATTTTACCCTGAGCTTTCTGTCCCTGGATGTTCCACTTCTCTTAGTTCACAAGAAGGAGGCTGTAGAGCAACAGTGCAGTTAATTATTTCATCACATTCTTTCATTAACTATCCACAAATAACTGTCTATCCCTCTCTGCAGAAAAGGGAAATCTCTCCTGTAAAGCCCAGAATGATTGATGGCACCTGGATCATTAATTCCTTAACGAATCTTTGAGAAAAGCCCCGAGGCTCTTAGCTCTAAGCTTCTATTGTATATGTGGGGCAGGGAGGAGAAGCTGCTCTGAAAAATTCAACTCTTGAGGAGGAAATGGCTCTAACAAACTCCATCCGCATCAGCTGCAGCCTCTTCAAGGCTCTGCACAGCCCGGGTAGCATCAGAGCTGCTGCTTTGATTTCTGTGATTTGTCAGAAACCTCAGACATTTGGGTTTCACCCTGGGATGGCTGAGATGAAGCCACTGATCACATTCACTTCAGACTCCTGTCTGCCCTGGGCAACCTGAGATGAGAAAGGCTAAAGTGGTGCTGTGAAATGCTCCCTCCCCACCCAGTCTCCAGCCCGGCTGTCCCAGCACCTCTAACCTGAATTCTCTGCACAGACTGAACACATTTGTTTGTCTTTTAAAGTGCTTCTGGCAAGATGCTGGCAGTTGGTTCCTATCTCACTGAGAGGGAGATAAGCACCAGGAAAGATGAAACCCTTCCAGATTTCAGCTCCAGATCCCTGAGTAGACTGGATACTGGAGTTTCCTAAAGATTACTTCATTTATGCAAAATACCAGGTCCCCTCAGCCACTATGATTTTAGAAAGTTATTAGAGAGTGATAAAACACAAGAATTTTCACTGCAAATTCTTAAGTCAATTACATAAAAGCTTTTGATGCTATTGCATAAAAGAGACATGAAAAGGTAACTCCATTTTTAAAAATTACTGAATCACACAAATAAAAGAGTAGAAATTAGCTGTGATTGATTAGGGAAATTACATTATACATAAATTCCCTTGTTTGCCTGGCAAATAGCTCAGGTAAAGAGATTGGTCAAAGCTATTCTTAGGATCATCTGGTTTTAAGATTAAACTCGCTAAATATATAAATAGGGTTTCCTCTTGGTTTGACTCCACAGCAAGTAGAATTGACAATCCAGTCAGGACCCTGAAGCCTGTAAAACTTGTTTAAAAATATATCTTTTTTATGTATGTCCCCTCCTTCCCCTCACGCCCCCTTGCATTAATGTAAAATCTCTCCACTCTTGCTTCCATATCATATGCTGCTTCATATTGACAGAAAATATTCTCCTTTGAGCCTGTACCCGAGGCCACTGAGGGAGAATTCCTGACCTCTCATTCCTGACTTCTCGCTGTTTCAAACTGGTAAGGGCTCTGCTGCCTTCTTCCAGCTATTTTAAGATGAGCCAAAAGGTCTCCAAGGGCCTCTTCCCCAGCCATAACCCGAGCAAGCCAAATCAAATATTCATGATTGCAAGGAGAAACCAAAACAATTAAGTTACATAGGTTTGAAAACAGCCCCCTTAAATATTTCAGGAGCACTTTGTTGCCCGATTGTCTGCCGTTCAGCAGGGCTGGGTGATCCTGTTACACTGCTGCCGTGTCCTGGAGCCCCATGCCAGGGGTCAGAGGCAGCCCCAGGCTCTGGGCAGGGACAGACCTGATCTGGGTGAGCTGGAGGACTCTGCCCTGTACTCAGACACGGCTCAGACTTCCCCTTCTAATCCCCTGAGTGACCTCGGTGGTTGGTGTCTAAAAGAAGCAAACCCAGGAGGCAAGGCCAGGCAAGCCTGGGCTAAATCAGTCCTGGTTTGGTAGCACCACTTTGGTAACACCAGTGAGTTTTAAAGCCCAAATGGGCCACCTGCCCTGGCAGTGCCAGCAGCAGCAATTCTGGCATGGGCAGCAGCAAGAAACAGCCCCATGGGTCATCCCACTGCTCCTTGCTGCTGCTCTGGCACTCAGGATGTGATGTTTGTACTCTGTTTTTACTGGGTGGCCTCAAATGAGCTGTCCTTGCTCTCCTTCCCTGCTTCTGCATAGCTGGGAACCACGGGTTTGATAGAGAATTCCTTTGAATCAGTGAAATCCCCTGGATTTAAACTGGGTTTTAACCCAATTATACATGAAAGCAAGAGGATTTTTAACAGTGGGGGGTGGGCTACAGGCCCCAGGGCTGTTCTCCTGTGGAAAATGAGTGCTCTGCAGAAAGCAGCTGAGCCCCTGAAGTACAAATCAAAGGCTCAAAGTGGAATGTCAGATTGTGCAGACTGAAATGATTACACCCAGGTTGTTGAAAATCCCCAGAAGATTCTAATAAGCTTGTAGAGATAAAGGTAGAAGGAATCGTGCAGCTAAGGGTGAGGTCTCATGTTACAGCCAAACTGACTTTATGGGGCCACTCCTTCCTTCCAGTGTCTCCTTTATTCCCCAGCCGTTTCCTTTGCACCAGTGCTGGTGGTCACCTCGGTGCAATTTGATCTTACAGGTAAGCTGACCTAATGCTGAGCTTCCTCCTAAATGAGTGGCCTACTTGCCTGGTTATTCCCTTATTCCATTTCATAAGTCATTAGTTAGTTAAAAATTAAATTTCAAAGCACAAATGTGCACCAAAAGAAAGGGAGCAGGAACAACGAACACAGGAGGGCAGAAGAGATCTTAGCCACAAAGCTGAAACTCTTTTGGAGCTCCTGAGCTCTGGGAGGGAATGAGGAGGAGGGTACATGAAGGTCACTGTACCTGGAAGAAAGTTTGGTTTGGAACCTTGGACAGAGGCTGTGTCAAAAGCAGATTATCCTATAGTGGAATAACAAACTTCCATGAGATACTGGGCCACTCACATTTTTAATGCCCTGTGATATTGTCTTTACAGTCTTGAGGCACAGGCACTGTTATTAGGCTTTGCTGTTGAAGATCTGAAACAAACTGGGAGCTGTTTGCTGAGCCAGGCATTCGAAAACACTCACTGACTCTTCTCGAGGGGATTGCTTCCAAAACTTGACATTTGTTTTATAGGATGACAAACATTTTATTTAATATTAACTACCCTGTATCTTATGCTCTGTTCCATTGCAGATATTTAACTCCCTTAATCTTCTGTATACAGATTCCTCTTCATTTTGTGAGAGGTCTCACCTCTCCCTATGCACAGGAGAGATCCTCACATAAATCTCTCTCACCAGATCTCACTGTGACAAGGAAATGGTTTATAAAATTTGAGCCACTTCCATGCAGGATGCATTCAAATGGAAAGTTCTTTCTGTGCATAAGCAGATCCAGAACAGGCACATCAGTGAGAAAGTTCACCTGCAGAATCAAACCTGGTCAGTCTTATCAAACAAAAAGTGATCAAAGCTACCTTCTGTTCCTTCTCCTCAAAGAAAATCTATCAGGTTAATGGTATCTGCACCCCATGTTATTAATTAGTGAGGCCCAGGGAGCTCTGATATATTAATTCATGCCTGTAAATTGAGTTACTGAGAAATGAGCATTTTTCTTGTGCACTAAAAATTACTAGTTGAAGATCTTACCCTCAAACAGGATTTTTCAATGTTTTAAACAAACCTCCAAGGAACAGCTGAATGGGCACAGAGAACTGTCAGGAGGAATCTGCCTGTGCAACATCAGTTAACAGAGATTAATTGGAGCAGGAGTGGTTTCCATCCAGTCCAAGGTCTGAGGCTTTAAAAGGGCAAAGCACTTCAGAGAGATGACAAGATATTATTTCACTTTGAAATTCCCATGTATCACCTACCACAGGTTCAAAACAGGCTGTTTTAAGGATGGACCCTGGATGCTGCACAACAGAAATCCCAGTGCCTGGACTGACACTGCTCTTGGCAAAGGGCATCAGGAGCCTTTAGGGCTGAGGAATTGCCACCTGCTCTGCAGCTCCAGTAAGTTAAGTATAAAATTAAACCAGTCATTTTAAAGGTTAAATCCATAGTAACTACCACTTAATGCTTAAATTTTATTATTTCCAGAAACTGTCTCATGAACCTACCCTAACAGAAGTGAATTTCCTTGAGAAGGATTTTTTTTTTTACATCCTCATTACTATTAATTTACATTCAAAATATCTTCCTGTAATGAAAGTACAGGCAAATGTCACCAGGTCTGAACTGTGAGCAAACTGTCACAGCACTGACAAGATCACAGGTAATCAAACTGATTAGGACTGTGATACCTCCTTTGGTCACAGCCTGCATTTCATCTGCTCTTATCTGTGTCAGAATAAAGTGAGGAGGATGTGCTTGTCTGCAGAACAATCACACCCTTGAAAAATACCTCTCCCAAACTCCACTCCTGTGGCTAACTTGCAGTTTGGAGCAAAGCTCCCCCAGCTATAGCTGAAGCCACTCTTGCCTCCATATACTGCCTAAGAAATAACACCAAGCCTTTTCTTGATCCTGCCACGTTCTCTCCTTCCTTGGACTCTTACCCCATCAGGGCTTGAGCTGCAAGATCTGACTTTTGGGGTGATGTTCAGCAGTTCAGAGATGTCCTTGTGTTGCCAATTTGTGTTTTTTAGGAGCTCAGCCTGCTTGTCAAGGTCTCAGCCCAGCAATCTGATACAGATAAGTTCCCTTTAAGGAAGGAGAGCATCAGCAGAATCCAAGCTTCATTTTTTGAAGCCCCTGCCTTAAGCATAAGGAGAGAAGAGGAGACTGGCTTTAAACAAATGAACAATATGCAGTCTGTAGGAATAAGCACACAATCTGCCAGAGGAGCAAACAGGAGGAAGAGATCCTTGTCTTTTGAAGGACAAAGAGTCAAGGACAGGCTGGGCTCTGCCCTTGCAGATGCAGGTCCTTCCAACCTCGAGGGACTCTGCCTGATGCTGTCAGCCTGTGCTCACAACCACCCATCCTAAAGAGGGCTCCCTTGCCAAAAAGCTCTTCTAAAATATAACTTAGCTCTGCATAGAAGAGCTGGAGAGATCAGTTTCTACTCATTTAGCTGGGGAAGAGGTGAGCAGAGGGAAGAGCCTCAAAGTACCTTTTTATCTGTTTTCCTCCCTACTGAAACAGGCCCCAAGTTCCAGGAGCCTTTTAGCTCTCCTGTCTTGGTTGTGTTCCCAGCAAACTCAACCCTCCCATCCCCATGGATCAGCCAACATACACAAAAGGCACAAAAGACAAGATGGAAATGAGGAGTTTGGTCATACAACAGCTTCATTACAAGAAAATCACTCTTGGGAGAGACCATTTCTACCTGAACAACAAATTAACCAACACCAGGATGATCTCAAGGGCCATCCCCATCTGCTACAGGAGCCTTTTCACACAGGGATTTGCAGGTCTTCTGGGAAGCTGCACCTAACTCAGACAGCTTGTCAGACACCCCCATCATCATCATCATGTTGGAGAGAGAGGTTGAGGTGCTGCATGGAAATATCCCAAGCACTTGGGGTTTGTGGCTGTAAGTGAAGACATTGAGTTCTCTGTGACCAGGGGTTTGTGGCAGATATTGAAGGAATTTTTCCACCTGGTTTACCCAGGGAATCAGCTACAGCTGCAACACAACCTTGGTCTCTGCTTGAAAGAGGTAAAGTCTAAGGTGGCTTAGCAAGAACTGCTGGGCTTTAGAAGCAAATTTCCACTCAAGTCTGTCTCATCTTTCAGCCATACAAATTCCTGCTCCAATTAAAGACATCCCAACCCATGAGACCACATAGGCAGTGGTTTGGAGGCTGAATTCAGGACCACAGTCCAGGCATGAAATTGTTTGAGCTGCCATAGACACAAACCATATTCTAAGAAACAGACCAATTAAGCTGTTAAAAAAAAATTCATTCTCTCACTAACCAGACAGGCCTCATGACAAAGATGAGAAGTACTTTTCCTTCCAACATAATGTTCTTCTAATAAAACTGTTAGACAAATTCTGCAAATATTCAATTGTTAAACATCTGAGGAAAGCTTGTATTACTATTGAAAAGTGATGAAAAAAAAAAAAAAAAAAAGAGCTCCAGGCCAAGCTTTTCTAGGAGTAGAGAATTTTGGCAGCAAATACACCACCCTATAAAAGAGCTCACGTTACCAGAAAACATTTGACCTAAAACTCAGGCCACTATAAAACAGCATCCCATATTAGGGACCCAATATGTGTACTCAGATGTGGAAAATTTGTTCTTTAGTTGTGATCCAAGACTGTCCCCTCTGCAGAGCAGCAGGTCTGTGGGGGTCAGGGAACACTGTGCCAGCACTGCTGGGAGGATTTTTTCAAGTCAGTGCTAGCAACAACTCTGGTCCTGCAGCCAAGGGACACTTCCCAGTGCCAGAGCCCTGTGAGGCTGCATAGAGCAGGAGAAGGGGGAAGCACTGCCAAAGGCTGACTGGCAATAACCTTAATTAGGGCCAATGAGCCCTCAGAGTGCTGCCAAGCACTAAAGCATTAGCTCTTCGAGAGGGCCAGCAAACTTCTATCACATCCCAGACAAGGAGTTCCAGTGAAAAGTAGAGGTAGGCACAAAATCCGAGGGGTTTGGCAGCAGCTGAATCCTCTGATCAGAAGCAGGCCATTATTTTTAGTGTCAGCTGAGGGGCAGGCTAAGAGTAACCACAAGGCTCAGAAGGCAGTTCCTGAAAGGGAGAGATGAAGAGGGATTTTTTTCCCCCACTACATTCAAAAGCTGCTTACATTCATTCATTGAAGGCTCCACCCTTCATGATCATCCCATCCCATCACTGATTGCACTTGCTGCTCGTTTTCTGACAGCACAAAAAATACACCCTAATTCCATCACAAGCCTTTCCATCCCTTCCTGCTCAACTCAGAACACAACTGAAAGCACAGTTCATGAGTTCCAGTCCTGCCCTGCTTTGTCCCTTTGCAATTTCTCCTGTATTTTAGGCACAGGAGCTCTAAAAGTGTTCTTAATGTCTCTGCCCACCAGCCAAGGATCTCATTCCAGTGAATCCTTCAGTTCCAAAGCTCTGCTAGAGAAAAAAAATCTGCCTTATCTCAGCACATATCCTAAACTACTCAATCCCATTTTTAGTCTGGCTTTGTGCTTTGAGGAAAATAAGAATCCTGGATTAATTTTTTTTTTCTGTTGGTTTTGAATCTAAATGCACTTTAGGGTTTACAAAAAATGGCAGCATTTTTGTGACTCACTCTTCCAGTGGACCTACTGGATTTTTCAAGCTATTTGGGTGAAAAGAGGGAGGAGATAATAAATTGCTTCTGCCCTTTCTGAGTAGGACTGTTGCATCTCTTCCCCTCCAGCCTGCCAACAAATAAATATCAGAAAAGGCTTTAGAGTCAGTCCATCTGTGTGGAGTAGAAAGAAGCAGCTGGGTGCACCAGGATGATGCACATCCACAGGGTCACACCAGCTCAGAAGTTGCTGATTAAACCATAATTTCCTGTAAATTTGCAGCATCAATGCCTGGCACAAGAGGTGGAAACAGCAGGACATCTCCCTGCCAGCTTCAGTCCTGCAGCAAGAGACAAGGAAATAATGAAGCAAACAGAAATAAGGAAGTGAAAACTACTTTGGAAATGAAAACTGAAAGACTCGACTCTCTAAAACCTCACTAGCAATAAATTAGGTCTCAAAGGAGGTATTAATACTGTTAGAAGGAAGGGTGCCTGAAGCACCAGCTGAGCAACTCTACAAGCATTTTTTTCCTGCAGAATAGAATGTGTCATCTTAGTGCTGTGGGTAAGAAAGGATCCCTCAGCCTTGCTTGGGAAGATCAAGACAGAGCCTGAAACAAGAGGGCTTCCAAGGAGAGGTTTCCAAAGTGTGCCAAGGACAGCAACTCAGCACCATTCCAGGAGGATTTAGCTCTTCCTCACTGGCTGTCACAGTGCTACAAGCAAGTTGCAGCAGAGAAAATTTCAGAATACTTTGTTCTTTTTCTTAGATGGAAAAAAAGTGGTGTTAGGTGAGGGATAAAGGAAGAAAATCTTAAAGAGAGGCAAACTGCTCTCTGCAGAGTTTCACCAGCTTCAATTCCAAATCCAGTGGCAGACAGCACAGAGATCAATCCTGTCTCCCTTCAGTGTCATCACCCAGGTACCTTCAGGACAAACCAGCAATGACCTTCCAGGAACTATAATCTGCAGCAGTGCCCTTTCCTGGCACCACCCACCATCCCATATGGATTGCAGGAGGGTGACACAATCACCTTGCTTCTCCCACCCACCACCTTGCTTTGCCTCCAGCAGTGCTCTTTGCCCCCCTCAGCTCAGAGGGCAGCTCCACCTTCTCCCAGGGATCTGTGGGCAATATAAAAGAAGCTGCTGAAGGACAGAATAGATAGGAGAGGAGACAAGGATCACAAAAGGGAATTCAGAGTTTTATTTCCAAAAAAAAGAGCAATGTAGTATTGAAACAAAAATCAAATTCAATTAGTTTTCCTCCGATTTGAATGGCTACAAAAATAGATTCTACCCAAATCCATAAAGCCAGTTAACAGTACCATAACAAACAAACCCCAAAATTACTCATTCAGATACCACATACAGCAGTCACAGGAATCTAGCATATATTACTTAATGGTATTTTTTTTCTTAAAGTAAATTTCTAAATGTTTCCGTTAAAACTGAAATACCCATAAGATTTTTTAAAAATGTACAAAAAAATAATCGTTGGAGGTAACAGTGTGCGTTTATTAAAATCCTGCACCAAGGCAGTAAAACATTTATAATTTAAAACCCAGCCCAGTAGAAAAGAGAAATGTGCAAACATTTGAATGTTAGATGTACTCAGAGGCTTGTGGTGCATCAGACCTGGCATCCACTGCTGTCCTAAAGCAAGGCAGGCTCCAGCAGGAGAAGTCTCCAGAGGCACTAAAGGGGAGGCAGGAGCACAGCACAGGGGCTGCAGCTCCCCAGTCTGGCTGCTGGGAGCACTGGTGCCCTCTCCCCAGGACGGTTTGCCCACTCAGTAGTGTTATGGCACTCGATCCAATGCCAGGAAGTCCTCCATGAGCTCTGGTCAATCTGCTGGAGGAGGGAAGAGTGCAAAAGCCATTTGAAAAGGCAGGCATTGAAAGCTAATGAGAGTTAATGAGCTGATACACTCAGATTGCTGCTGGGAGCTCTGGCTACTTCACTTTGTGATAAGGGTAAGAGTCAGGAGCCTTCCAAGGAATTTTGGCTCTTTCTTTACCACTGGTGTAGCACATAAGGTGCTCACACACCACTCAGCCAGCAGATTCCCACCCTGAAAATTCAGCTCAGAATCCTGCACAAAGCATTTAAATTAAGCTGAAGCTTATAAAGAAATTTCATTCTACTTTCTACTTCCTTTGGCTCCTTCAAACATCTTCAGCCTCACCTACCTCCTCCATTACTTAGTCCATGTCCTACTGGACTTCTTGCCGAATTTCTTTCTGCATAGCTCCTGCAAAGACACAAGGAGAGACTCCTTACTGCAATGCAGTCTCCTCCCATCCACTCCCAGATGCCGACAGAAGACCAGGGTGAGGTAGTGTCCAGAGGAAGTGCACAGAGCAGAGCATGTCAGGCAGTCACTGATCCTTCCACACCAGCAGTTACCAATCCCACCAAGCCTCCTGCATCCTTTGCAGACAGGATTCCTTGGCCTACACTCGGTAGCCCCTGACCACGCTAGGGAGATGAGATAAAGCCCCGCAGCCGTGGTGGTAGCTCAGCTCTATTGTACAGACAGAATGGGAGCAGAGACACTGAACACATCCAAGGGACAGTGTCAAGCCAGGATTAAAACTCCAGAGTCCCATCCTTGACCAGCTAAGCCCGTGTGGCCTGCCCTTAGATCAGTATGGGGTGACACAAATAGAAACCTGTATGCGAATACTCAGAGTCCTGTTCCTTGGGGATGTGGGAATGTGATCTCTCCTGCTTTTCGGAGAGAAAGAGACAAAGCATTATTCATAAAAAAAATGTCAGGGGACAGCATGTGAAAGAGAACCTGCCTCTTGTTATTGCCCTTTGGTAGCTTGTGGGATGCACATGTGAGCAGATTCCAGAAGAAGGGTCCCTGCCATCAAGTGGGCATCCCCCTGCTGTCACCTCAAGCTGCCCTCCCCCTGCCAGCCCCAGCCATCAGGAGGAGAAGTTGGTTGATACTCACCCTCTGCCCCCCTCCAGAGTACTCTGGATCTCCTTCAGCACTTCTGGAAAGCAGAGGGTTAAAGCAGTGAGCTAAACCAGTGGGGATCTGCTTTCAGGCAGCTGCCTGACCACATTCCACCACCCCAGTGAACAGCCTCCAGAACCTGCCTCCCCCACAGCTCAGAGGTCAGTCCTTAGATCATCACTGCCTCTTCAACCAGGTTTTTACTGGGCAGGCTGGCACACAGGACTGAAGCAGTCATTTGCCAGAGGAAATGTTGCCAATACCCGTGTACCAAAGCCCCAAAGGAACTGTCTGTTCCAGCTGTCATCTCACACAAGTCCTGCTGGAAATAAAGATCCTTCTCTTATCTCAGCAGGGAATGTAGCTCTGCAGAACAGCCCCTGCCCGAGGGCATGGCTATCTGTCCAATCCCTCATTTCTGGGGATTCAAGAAAACCCAGCATTTCTACCAGTAATTACAGAACTGGAATCCTCAGATTTCCCAGCAGCTTTCTTCTTTTCCCACCCAGAAAGGCACCTCCCCTCTCAGCAGCAAGACTTCATCTCACTCACTTTCATCATTGAGTAAGGCATGTTCCATCAGCCTCCCAGACTTCCTTTCTAAAAAAGAGCAGGAAAAAAAAGCTTTTACCTAACAATATTTTCCCCTTTTCCTGAAATAAGTGCAGTTTCAGAGAAATGCACAATGGAACTGTATTTTTTTCCCCACGTGAAGTACTTTTTGACTTTACCAAATGCTTCACAACTAATCCTTAAAGTCTCTCACGCAGTGAACAGTTGTTTCAGCAATACTAGTTTGGATAACAGAAGATCTAAATAAGCTCAGACCTTTCCTCCAGCAAAAACTGTGCTCTATCCTTTAAGGGAATCTTTCACATGCAACTTACTTCAGAGCTATCAACAAACACAGTCCAGCCAGGTCACAATGTTTCCCCCACATCCCCCCATATTTCTCCCTTTCTTAGGTAGAAAATATCAACTGTAGCAATAGGAAAGACATTTTGAGGTTTACACACACCATGCTACCCTCAGTACACCTTTTTTTTTTTTCACTTACCATCTTCTTCACAGTCACCTGGACTCTTTCCTGGTCCCCTAAAAAAGGAAAGGAGGCAGAAAACAATTACTGATGCTGAGGAACAGGGGTGCAGAGAATTCCTGCGTGTTCTTGGCAGCTACAAGAGGCTCCAGTGCACATCAGCTAAATGGTTTGTTGAGTGTAGGAAGGGCTTCACCACATGCTGGTGATGCAGAAGTCTGCAGGCACCCCAGAACACTTCTAAACTCTTGGAATAAAATTCCTATGGGATCTCTGTGAGTGTCAGATCTACTGTTACTCACTGATGTTCCAAGAGGAGAGGAGGAACACTGAATTTCCCTTCACAGAGCAACAGCTCAGCCTCAGCACTTGGGAACAAGCAAAGCAAGGCTTGCTTAAAGTTTGTGACTCCAGCTTAGGGATACCAGTTCCAAAACTTCCTGCTTTGTCCTACCAAATGTGCTGCAAGTAGGAAAACCATCGGGGGGAAGGTGAGATTTCCTGATGCCAGTCTCCCTATGGATGTTAACTTCAAAGGGGTTTTTTTTAAGAGTGTTACAGACATTACCTGGATTTCCTTGCAGCATTCTCTGTGCCAGACTTGTTGTGCACGTGATTGTTGCTTGTCACTTCTGGCATGTCCACAATGCACCGGGGCTCCACCAACCATTTGGTGGAAAGGGAAAACCTCTCAAACTCTGATGGTGAGATCAGATAGAAACCTGCAGGGGATTGGGGATTTATAAGAGCAATTCTCAGCAAACAGTTCCACAAACAAAGGTGATCCTAAAAACAGAACAGATCTAGGCATGGTCTATGTTTGGCACTAAGGGTTTGCTTTTTCTTCCATCTAAGCAAGGAGGGATCATTGAGGAAGATATTTACCCCAGCTCCCCTCTGGTTAGCCTAGAGACTGTGCAATTTAAGACATAATTCTGTTGCCCTGTGCTGACAGTTGGGAAAAACAGCACAGAAAGACACAAAAAATGAACTGGAAAGCAGCAATCCATCTTCAGCAGGATGTTGGATCCCAGTTCTGCAATGTGAGTGCTGAGACACAGGCAAGTACAGGAGGGCACAGGAGCCTGCTGCTTAGAGAGCCACTCCCCCCACACCAGACAAGAGGAGGGCGGCCACGTGGAAGTTATCTAAGGGGCACATCCAAGCTGAAAACCACTATTCACTCCTGTATTCATTAACAGTAATGGAATAAACTCACTCCTGTGCCCAAAATTTCCTCACCACCCCTGCAGTCCAGCCCAGGCTAGCTATGGACCACAGGGGGAAATCTGGGCTAGGATGAAGATTAAAGACAAAAAGGAGCTCTTAATCTTCACGGCACACAGTCCCACAGTCTAATGTAAAATCTACACCTTGGAGCCCAGGAAGAGAAAGAGGGCAAGACTCCCAGGGGAGTTTTAATCCCTAGGGAAGAGGGGGAGGGGAGAGGGGTCTGTTCACCAATGGGGACTGAACAAGGGGGAGGGGAAAGACAGGGGTATAAGGTGAAGGGGATTCAAAGCCTCATGGGAAGGTGCGAAAAAAAAAACACCCAGTGCAAAACAAACTAACTACTTAGTGCAATACAACACTCCTACTTTTTCTAACTCGTGTGTTGGTACCTGTTGGCAGCTGGTACTGCCCAGAAACACAAGATGAACAACACATTTCTGAAACAGTCTTTCATGTGTACACAGCCAGCTAAAAAACACCAAGCCATTTCCCATTGTGTCAAACACACAAGAAGAGGGATGACCTGGGAGAAGCCCACCTCACCTTGGCCATATTTGGTGAAGACACAGGATGCAATGCCACTCACATCCTCCTTGCGGATGCAGGGGTAGCGGATCTGCAGCTTGAGGAAGGGCAGGGAGATGATCTGGATGTCCCCCAGGTTGGTGAGCACTGCCAGGTCGTTCTCACTGTAATCATCAGTCTTGCAGCTGCCAAAGTTGGCAACTGTCACCTTCCGTACCCTGCAGCCCTCCAGGGCTGTCAGCTTCAGCTTCAGCTTGGAGCTGACCTTGGGCAACGTGAAGACCTGCCACAGAAATGAGACACTGACACCTCCTCCTGCACAAAGGAAGCAGCAGCTCCCCAGGACATCTGCTGCTCCCTCCCCTGGATAATGTTTCCATTCACAGGGAATACACACAGGTGTAACCAGAGCCAACCCCCTGCTCGTGGCATGAGAAGGAATCAGCCACAGGCAGCATGAGAATTTCTTTCTGTTCTGACATCAGTTTTACCCTTCAGGCTGTAACTGCACTTCTCCCCTATTTTTTCAAAACTCTTTCCTATTTGGCCACAAATTAATACAGAAAGAGAATAGGGTTTGAGTTAGTGTGCAAAACAAGAAACTTTAAAGCTACTTCACAAAAATCCCTACAAATTCCTGCTTCTGCACTAACGACAGAAAAGCTCTTACCCAAAAGCAGAAGCAGCCTTGTCCAAAGAGTGTAATGTAATACAGGCATAAAATTTCTGTATTCAGCATGTGCAGCACTATGCTAAACACCCAGTTTGCCAGCACACACCTGATTTATGGACTGTACCAAACAGAAGTGCTGTCCCAGGGCTGTTGTTCAGGTACAGGAGAACAAGCACTCCCAAGAGTTCTCTCTCCACTGAGCAGTGCCCAGTGCTTTAGCAGATTTCATGCATAATTCATAGGCAGCTCCCTCCCTCAATAGGTGACACTCACCTTAAATTGCTCTTCAGACACCACTAGCAGCTGGTGGCTGCCTTGCATATCAGGACTCTTGGAAAGGTCATGTGCTACTTCTAGAGGTTCTGGGAGGGGAGTGCTGCGTCCATCCAACACAAGTATCCCCACAACAGGAGCCCTGTGCATCAGCTGAATCTCTTTGGCTAGACAGGCAAGATAAGGAGGAAGAACAAACAGAAAAAACAAACAGGAGTCTAGTCAGAAACACTGTTAGGAACTCATTCACATCCTCTCAGCACTGGAGACCTGTATACTGTGGTTGAAGAAACGCTGCCTTAAAAAGATTTGGTAGTTGAAGGGCATTAGGGCATTCTGACTGGACTGATCTGTGTTAAACAGAAACCATTGTTACATCAAGACAACAGGCCCAGCTGTCAGAACAAGGGACATGTGCAGTGAGGGTTGATGGCAAACTTCAGTGACAGCTGACACAACATTTCTGAAGTGAGTAGGAAATGAGGCTGAGGCACATGAAGCAGTGCTGAAGCTCCAGTTCAGCTGCTGCAGTGAGCATTGCTTAGCTCAGACACTGCCACACTTGGCTCCAACCACTGACAAACAGCACTAATTGAGTGACCCTGCTTTTCTGGCCATAACTCCTGTGAGTGATGGCTCAGACCCAGCAGAACCATGCTTTCATGAGGCACTTACCCTGCTCTGCCCTCACAGGCTCATCCATCCTCCTCTCAGCTGGAGGAACACGTAAACAGAAAGCGTAGACTGTCCCTCCATTGGTGCCAGCCCACAGGGACGGGCAGTGCCGGGAGCCTGGAGTGACAAAAAAACCCATCAGCAAGGCACCACCCATGACATAACAGCTTTCCCTGGCTATACATAATCTCCCTCTGTTTGCACCCTAAATATCTTTGTGTTAGAAGAGACCTGCCAGGCAAACTGAAAGTTCTTAACATTCTTTTCCCAATACATGACCACCAGCAGCCCTGAGAAAGGGCACTGCACGTGAGCAAAGGCAAAAGTACCACCACATGAACCACCACAATTGCTGTGTCCAGTTTTCACACATTTCTATCACAGATGAGCAGAGTAAACTTGTGCATGCTATCAGTTTGGGCTGTGATGCACAACCAGCCACCATATTCACCAAAATTAAAAGGCTCTGCTGGAGACAGGGGTGAACTTCAGAGCAATAAAAGAAGGAAAAGTTTATACTAAAAAATTAAGATGCCAATCCAGCACATTTGAAAATCATACATAAAGACTTGATTCAAAGATGAACTGCCACTTGCCTTGGATTAGCCAGCAGCCCAGAACAGCTAAATAACAATTATACATGACAACATATGCTCTTGTTCTATATTGGTTTTTCAGCACAGCACAAAGTAGGACACAGGAGGTGCCGAGTTTTCCTGGCAGTAAATCCTAATACACTCCTTGGCAGAAGAAGTAAAAACCCGTTTGGAAGACGAGAGAGCAGCTTTTCCTACTCACTGTCTCTCAGGAAGGTATCAGCAAAATACAAGGTTCGCACAAAGCCAGTGAAAGAATCTTCTGCCGAGCGTGCTTCGATCTTGCGCTGGACCGGAGCCAGTTCCATCTCCTGCAAGGCGTCCTGGTCAAACTTGGCATTTGCTTCCTGCACCTTCACAGGTGAGGAGACACTGTCAGTCAGGGACAGACACAGCAGGGAGAGTGCAGCAATAGAAAGGCACAGCAGAGTCACTCCAGCGAGCTTGTCCTCTGAACTGATCTCTAAAAATGTGCCTGTTTTTATCTAACAGAGCAGCATCAGAAATTGCCATTTTCTCCTCATACCAATAGCTATTGATCTGATAGCAGGGCTGAGACCACCTCCTGCTCTAGGCAGTCTCCAAGCTGCAAACAGACATACCCCAAAAAGGTGAACCTCTCACCTCTGAGGCAGTCCCAGCACCTCCTCGCCGCTTCCTACTGGACACGCGACTTCTTCTGATCCGCCGGAAGGACTGACGGAGGGACTTCTTCAGGGATTTCACCCGAGACAGGGGACCTTCCAGGGCCAGCTGGTCACTGGGATGCAGTGTGCACCTGGGAGAGGGACACAGCAGCCACATGGTCACTTGCTACTGGGTGGTAATCGCTCCCAAGAGTCCAACAGGATACACACAAATGTTGGAACACGCTTATGTATGTACTCTGGAAGATCTTCAAGGGTGGAGAAAAAAGAAGCAGAGCTTCTTGCTACAATGACAGCTCTTGAGCTCACTTAACACACCTTGCTTTGTTAGTAATTCCAGGTCATCATTAACAATAGGATTACCACAGGCCCTCTGGAAAGATGACACTTACTTGACAAAGACCAGTCGCTTCTGCTGATGGTCAAAAAGCCCAAACCCGTGACTGGTACCGAAGGCCACGAGCTTCCACTCTGAGTGCAGGGCCAAAGAGGTGACCACAGCTGGTGGCTGGCACTGGACAAGGACAAATGGCTGAAAACCGGCTTCAAATCGAACAGGCCCATCTCGAGTTTTCAGCTTCTCATGACCTTTCCATCGATAACCCTCTTGGTCCTGCAGGAGATCTGCCTCAGCGTGGTCCACCACCTGTTCTGCATCCTCATCATTCAGTTCCATCACCAGCACCTGAAAGGAAGAGAACAACCTTTGCTGCAGCTTTTGCTGCACGGGCACATCTCCAAGCTGCAGGCCTTCCTAAACTACAGCACCTCTCAGGACAGATCAATAACAGCAGATAATGTCTAAAATACCAACTAGAGAAAGCAGAAAATCCCAGAATGGTTTGGGTTGGAAGGCACCTTAAAGATCACCTAGTTCTGACCCCTGCCATGCACAGGGATATTTCTGGTCAGAGTTCCATCCAACCTGGCCTTAAACACTTCCAGGAATGGGGCATCCACAGCACCCACAGCTTCTCCAAGCAACCTGTTACAGTGCCTCACCACCCTCACAGTAAAGAAGTTCTTCCTATCTAATATCTAATCTAAACCTACTCTCTCTGTTTGAAGCTACTCCCCCTTGTTCTGTCACTCCAAGACCTTGTAAGTAGTCTGTATCCATTTTCTTGTAGGCTCTTTTCAGGTACTGGAAAGCTGAAATTAGGTGACTCCAAACCTTCCCTTTTCCAGGCTGAACAATCACAATTCTCTCAGCCTTTCCTCACAGCAGAGCTGCTCCATCCCTCTAACCAACTTGGTGGCCCTCCTCTGGCCTCACTCCACCAGCTCCATGTCCTTCCTGGGCTGGATGCAGTGCTCCAGGTGGGGCCTCACCAGAGCAAGGTCCCATGAAGCATTTCCAGAAAGCAGATCAATTTAACCATGAGAGAAATTAGCCTTTTGAATTTTAGCAGATCTCCAGATCACACTGAAACCTGCACTGAAAAAAATGCTCATGTTGATTGTTCATATTCCAATACCTGTCCTGCTGTGCCAGCTACAGCCAAGTATCCACTGTATTTACACAAGTAGATCTTCTGGATGCCAAGTCTTGGATCATCACTGTAAGGATCAAAGGTACCAACCTAGACAAGAGAGCAGAGAGGGGTTGGTCTTTAACTGGGGCAGGAATCAGGACTCTGCAGGTTTTCAGGAGGTTTCTACAAGCAGCAGCTCTCTTACCTTGCGGAGGGGAGGCCACTCATCCTCCCCCAGGGTGTTCATGTTGTCATTGGGATCAGCATCCGTGAGGAACACTCTCACTGTGCTCAGCTTGTAAAGGAGGTGCAAGCAGACACCAGAGGCATCCCAAAACCTCACTGTGCCATCCTCATGCCTGGGGGGGAGGATACAGGAGCACACATCACACAGGAGAACAGCACATGGAGGGCAAAGCAGAGGGGAAAATACAGAACCAAAAAAACAAACCACAGGGAGAAAGATTTCTGGCTTCTTGTGGTTTTTTTGTGGGTTTGTAGGGTTTTTTTTAATCCAGCTGTTCTTGCTGACCTGACACCATTACACTTATTTAAGATTATGCCAAAAAGACATGGAAAAGGCAAAAAGCTTAGCATATGGAAGGAAAAAACTTCATCCAGGCAAAAATACTGTTACTGTGATGGAAGGGAAAAAAATTTAAAAATAAAATTTAAAAAATTCAAGATTTAATCTTATTTCTCCAGGTGAAAATTTGCAAGTCTTCCAACACAAGGGTAGGAGCTTCTCACGTGCTCCCTGAAGAATGAAATCTGAGGAACAGCCCAGTGAAACTCTCAAGAGTGCTTTGAAAAGAAAATGGTACATTTTTATGCAATGAGACAATCTCTTGCTAGCTACTTCCACCTCTTAGCTAGATCTGTTCATGTTGATCAAAGCAGACAGGAGTCCAAGCTAACCTCTATTTTAAGACTCAGAGTGTAAGGTAGAGGGAAAAACACTTCAAAATGTGAAAGATTAAGCTCCACTTTTACACTTCTGCCTTTGAACCAGGCTGGATTAGTGCCTGCACTCCTACACACTTTGGGAATAGGGGGAATGGATAACACATCAAAACTAAAAATCAGCCACTTTCTGGGTTATCTGTGGACATCATGACCTGTTTGCTCAGAAGCAGCAAAATAAATTGGCTTTACAAAGCCAGCAGCCCAGCTTTGAGAAGCTGCACTGTAAATCTGCAGTCTCTGCCCTGAAAGATGAGCAGACTAACTCCACAGGAAAACCTCAGTCAGTCAAAAAAGGGGAACTGGGAAGGGCTCCCTGATGGTTCTCAGGTCAGTACCTACCCTGTTAGCAGCAAGTCCCTCTGTGGAGGATCTGGAGCAATGTTGGTGCCACCATCAATTGGCCACGGCTACAAAACAGTAAGAGAACTGTGTGACTGCCTAGGCAGTGACAGTGTGGAGAGAATATAAAGCCAGCAGGAGGGCATGAACACCAGTGCAAGTGGCAGTGAAACAGTCCCTGCTATCAGCTTTTGTTTGGATTAGATGTTCCCATTCTGACACCAACTGTGCCTTTTAGAAGGCATTCTACCCATTTCCCTGAGAAGCTTCAAGCTTTTACATGAGAACCTTGTTACCACCAACAGCTGGGAACACTCAGACTTTCCCTCTGGCTTGTCAAAGCTTCAAAAAAAATACCACATTTTAATTCTCCAGTGTAACTGTACTGGTGGTGCTTTGGGAAAAAAGCCTCTCTTGACCCTGTTAAGAGGCAGGACAGTGTCTGGTGGGGCTGAGCCCTCTGCAGATCATCAGCAACACAGACCACCCACACCCTGGGCAGTCATAATGACAAACATGTAAGGACACACAGGGGGGACACACAGCTACCATACCATACTGGAGTAGTGAATGTTCTGCTTGCTCCCAGCACTGATAATCCTCTCCCAGAGCTTCAGTGGGATGTTGGAGACGTGGTGGGAGCAGGTGATGGCTGAGC
The DNA here is from genome assembly GCA_037834095.1 of Argya squamiceps. Taxonomy (NCBI): domain Eukaryota; kingdom Metazoa; phylum Chordata; class Aves; order Passeriformes; family Leiothrichidae; genus Argya; species Argya squamiceps. Next base: position 6,735,751 of record JBBMKD010000054.1, on the reverse strand, counting down.
AGTGCAGGGAGGCCAGGTATGGAGGGTGCACTGCTGGCCAGCCTGCACTTTTCAAGTCTATGACCACCAGCTCCTCTTCTGCCAGCACCACCAGGGCAGAGGGGTCATCAAACTCTGCAGAAACAACATTCATTGAGGCTGACAGAACTGACTGTCCAAGGTCAGTGCAGACAAGCTTCCTGCAAGGCTGCTTTGAAAACTGTCATCACATAGCTTCACATCAATATTTTTTGTCAGAAAAAACCTTAACTGCTTCTGTGTTAATTGGACCTATTGAGTACAAATGGATCTGAAGACACTCACAGATATACTGCAAATTCATGTTTCTTTACATCACTCCTGGGACTGTGACAGCGACTTTTAATGGATTCCATTGCAGAGTAAAAAGTTTGTTAACAACGGTGGCTAAATTACACAAAGTTCATACTTACTACTGTAAGTAGTATCAGAATTTCAAACACTTTACCTACAGCTAATTAACAGCACTGGGTGGAAAGACATGCACACACCACAGCAGTGACCCATTTAGTGCTGTGTTAGGACCACAGTCCATCCAGGCTAAGCTGCTTAAACATGCTAATGCCTTGGGTTCTGCAGAATGTTTCTCTGCTTGAACTGACAAGTATGTACAATTCAGCTCTTTTACTTTTCATTTTCTCTTCTTCTCATATATTGTGACACATCTTCTAGACTTTCTTTTTAGAGATGTGTACATCACCTAATAATTCTTACATATATTAGGAACAACTACAAAGGAAATATGTTAATGTAACTTGACTGGTGACATCTGACACAAACAAGAATTTTAATTCCAGTTAGAATGGAAAATCTTGAGTGAAAAAAATTTAGTCTAGAAGGATATTATTGCAGCAAGGTTCACAAGTCAGCCATAGCAGCAAACTGGTGGGGAAAACCAAAACCACAGACCAGCTCACAGCAGTGACAATTAACACAGCTACAGAAATCTGAGTGAATATAAAGCTGGATTGGGGTTGATAAACAGTGAGCCATTAGCAAACTACCTAACTCAGCTCTTCCCCAACCTTCCCTCCTAAACTGTACTTTTACTTCCCTCCTTTACTTGGTTGATTAGCTGGTATACACTTGCAAAAAGGCACACATCAACACTGATCACTCAGCAAAATGAAATTCAAGTAATTAGTACTTGGCATCACTAGTGAGGCACCCCAAGTTTCACCTGACTAGGCCCAGACATAACACATCACTAATTAGTTCAGTTTCTTCATGAAAAAAAAGGTTTTTATTCAGTTTTACTTTGCTTTCCTATGTACCATCATTTGCAGTTGCCTAGAGGACTTCATAATAAAACAAGTAGTATCATTCCTGTACTGTAACAGCCCTGCAGTTTGCTGTTGCCAACATTAACCAAAACTGCTCTGTTTTAAATTTTTTTTCCCTGCAAAAACACCTATCTGAGCTCATTTCTTATGGCAAGAATCTATTTTAAGTTGCTGAAGTAGCAGGCACAGTAGAATTTGTCATGATTGCCACACACTCACCCACCTCACTTAAAAAAAAAAAAAAAGAAACAGGAAGGGCTGGCCTTTTTAAAAACTGTTTCCACAGCATATTCAGGGTAGTGGAAAGTCACCAGCTACGACCATGCTGCAATGCATAAGCTTTGTGCTTATTAAATTAAGTGGCTTTGGTATACAATTAATACCTTGGTATTGCCATTGCAGGGAAGACTGCTTAAGGGCAAACAAGGCAAGCTACGTAGATCCACTAAGCTTAGGCAGTCAGCCACAAGGAAGCTTGTCAACCACAGAAAACTCATTTTATTGTAAAAAACTTCCTCATCTAAGTGCAATAGTTTCAGTTTCCTGTAGCAGCTCCTGTCTGAACCCACCAGCAGTGGTGTTAACTGGATAATTCAATTCTTGGGAAGTAGAAATATAAAGCCTGTTTGTTCAGTTATTTCATCCTAAAGGATTTCTAATCATATCCAGAACCTGAACTCTAGGCAGTCCAACTCTCACCTAAAACACTCAGATTTCTTTCATCTCTAAGACTTTTGTTCCATCATCCAGAATCCCCACTCTGACAATTTCATGGAAAGTAAAAGGGTCTCTCCTTTGTTAACACCAAACTGTATTGAACTCAAAGTACAAAACAGTACCTTGAGTTTATCAGCACTGTGAGCTTGAAGGTTTAGACCTGTAGGTTCTGCACACTTGAAATATGTCTATAAAGGCAGTGTTGTGCAGGGAAAATCAGGAACAGACACATACAGGCATTTCTGCTCAGTTACACTGCCTTTCTCTGCTCTCCTTTCAGGAACCTCAAAGGGTCTGTTAAGATCTTGGAACAGAGGCAAGAGGGAAACCAAAAGCTGTTTCTTTCTGCCTCTTTGCCCAAGACATCCCCCCCTGGATCCGTGCTCTGCTTCCCAGAACAGGCCAGAGGGATCCAACCTGCACCAACAGACTCGGATGTGGAGCTGTGGCTGTCACCACCGTCCCTGGCAGGACACAGGAAAAATTGGTTTGGAAACCAGTCCAGCAGGCAAATCAGAGACTAGAGAGCCTGAGAAGATCCAGTAACAGAAGATTTACTTACAAGCTCCTAAACAATTTGCAGTTTAGTCTGATCCAGCTTCCAACACTGCACACTTTTGGAGCTTGAAATTGCATTTTATATTCAGTTACTCCAAATTAGCCAGAAGCAAGAACTACACCAGAATTAAATAAAGAGTTCTTGGGGAAAACCCTTCACAGTTTCATGAAAAGGAAGAATATACAGTTACTGCAGAAGTAAAGGCAAGAAAGATCTTCAGCAGAAGCAAGAATCTAACAAGCTCTACACAATTCCAGGAATGAGAACTATTCAGTTTACATTCATGTTCACCAGCAGTAAGGAAATTAAGTTCTCCATATACTGACCCTTGGTTCTATGTCACCCTTTGCTGATTTATTACCAAAAGCCCAGACACAAATCCAGGTACTAATTAAAAGAAGCAGTGTCTCAGTGGGAGTAAATTCTGGTTTTAATTATTAGCCTCCTTTGAAGTGCTGTTTCCAAACAACAATATTCAGATCCTCATTTCACGACATGGCTATGTCCAATGTCCAGCTTAAACAGATATAAGCTTAAGAAATCTTCTCATTTCCAGAGCAGCCTAATTTTTTTTGAGGAATGTATGGCATTTGTAACCAGCCCTTTATTTACACCAGCACTTTATACTTCACTTTTAAATGTGAATCTTTCACAGCTTGACTTAATCTTAAGGAATGAGTGAAATGATTCTGTGATTCTTTGCTGAAGACTCAGAAACTCCCCAAACAACTGACCTCCTTATCACATTTCACATGCTATTTATACCAGGCAGATTTCCACAGACACACAGCTACCCTAATTCCTCAGTAATGCCCTTCCATCACATACCTGCAGCAGGATCTGAACTGAAGATGATAAAGAAGTCTATCACTCGTGAGGTAAAGTCAAAGGCTGTTTGTTGGCTGCCATGGATGACAGAGATACTGTGTCGGTCCCCATAGCTGGCCCGGGGCATTCCTCCTTGGAATATGATGTAAGGCAGCCTGAAGAGAAACAAAGAGTTAAAGTGGTCTGTGCTGAAGGGAGGAGCAAGAAAAAATTTAAAGAAATGTCAAAGAAAGTTTGACAGCAAGTTCTTATAATGTTACTCTAAAGGGTTTGTATGGCATTGCACACTGCACCCATCAAACAGGTGAGATTGAAGGGATACACCACAAACTCACCCATTTTTTGTTGTCTGCCAGTAGATCTTGGAGATGGCCTTGCAAGGGAAAGGACCTGAGAAAACAGAGTTATTTGCTACAATTCAAGAAGTGCATCTTGACATCAGAAGTTGCTGACTCTGCTCCAACCAGGTCACCTCACCCTCCACCCCAAGGGGAGCCACCTAAATTAGTAGGAGCCAGCACCACCTCCCCACACCAAGCCACATCAGACAAGTCTTCTGGGACACACTGACCACAAAACTCCACAGCAAAACACAGCTTAGGCTCAGGGGAAGTTCTGAACCATGCTGCTGAAGGCTACCAGGGAGGGGAAGTGCTGCTGGAGGAGCTGATTAACTAGAAAGGATTGCTAAAATCACAGCCATTCCTGAAACTAATATAAAGCGATAGATCTTTAGAAGCTTCTCTGCACTCAAACAGTGAGGTCATCCCCATTTGATGGTTTCCAGCAAACCAGAAGCTTCATTTAATCACTGCTCAGGTCAACAGAAAATACACTCAAGCTCACTATTAATTACACAGGACCCAAGCAACTCCTGCTGAACAGGACACCAGCTAGAACAAAGAGCTGAATCACCACCCCTTCTTCATAAGGGGCACTCATATTGTCAAGACATGCTCTCCATATTCAGGACACACAATGCAAAGGAGTTTCAAATCCAAGATAAAAACTGGGCTGAAATCCCTTAGTCCAGGCTCACAAGCCATTTAAGAGGCAGCTCTGCATTTTGCCATTACACACTAGGGAGAATTGTGACTTGAATATCCTACAGAAGGTCAGAATTAGTGTGAGTGTAGACAAATACACAACAGATAAACTTCACTTACTGACCATAAGGCACCGTGTTTTCCAGAGGCTCTGACTGCCTGTCATCACTGGACACTGGCCACTGGGTGTAACTTCCATCATAGTGACAACTAATGAATTTACTGCCATCCCTCTGCCAGTAGAGGTTCTCCAGTTGCTGAAAAAAAAAGCCATACAAATGACTGCTCTCCAGAGAGCTGTTATCTCCCCAAAACAACCCGTTCTTACTAAAAAAGCTGCTTTGTCAAGCTCTCTCTGCAACTGATTTGTCTTCAGAGTGTCAATGAGAGCCCTCCCTGCCCTGCTGAACTGACTCTGGATTGAATCAATACCTGGCTGCCCAGGAAATGTTGTATTGCTTTGTTATTCTCCAGGTCCCAGAGGACAATCAAGGCCCTGCTGTATCCAATTAGGATCTGGTCAGGGTTCTTGGGATGCTCCCTAAGGGCTTCCACCAGTTCACAGGATCTCCTGTTGCAGTTATCTTCTGGTATCCTGCAGGAGCAGAAGAGAAAACCAAGAGAAGCTGATTCCAGGTACAAGCTGAAAGGACTAATAAAAGGTGTAAGAATGAGAAATTAGGTGACAAAGTTGAAACAGGCAATTACAATCTTCCCACAAATCTTCCTTCATGCAGCAGAAATATCTTTTGGGAGACATTACAGCAGTCCTGCCACATGGACATGCACCCAGTCCTGTTTTCTTCAAGGCCAAGGTTTACAATGAATTCCAGGAATGTAAAGACAACTTGAACCACCCACCCTATTCTTAAAGAATAAAGGTAAGATGGAAATGTCAGTAGGAGACATGAAGTAGGACATTTTTTAGCAGCACTCAGCAGCGTGATAAAAACCCCATTTGAACAAAGCAGCAGCAGAAGTTCTGCCAGTGATTGAAAAAATAAATGGGTAACTATAGCTAAACTTTTTTTTTTTTTTCCCCAAAACTAAACACAAGGGCTAGGGCACAAGCTTTGCAGATTCACCCCAAGTGAACAGGCTGTACCTCCACAGTGACAACACCAGGCTGGACAAGGACAGAAACTGTTACTTAACACACACCAGCATCAAAAGTTACTTTCACCAGAGTCAGGCAGATACTGACAATGCTTAACACAACAGTGAGGCCCCAGCACATAATCTGGGGTGACATTTCAACAAAGGATGTGTCTGGTCATGGGATTCCACCCCTTGTTTGCTCACTCACCGCTGCAGCACGGCCTCGGGGGTGATGGTCCTGTCCTCCAGCACTCGGAACGAGGGCAGCTCCACCACAAAGATGTTGCCACTCTCTGTGCCCAGGTACAGCACCTCCCCTGAGGAATGGGGAAGCACAGCTGTCACCTGGGTGGCACTTGGTGGAGAGCTGGGGATGCAAAGAGACTCTTGTTACTGAATTTGGGAGAGTTAACAATGCATTTATCAGTGTCATTTGTTTTGGAGGCATGATTTTTTTTAAGAAAGAAAACATCAGCTTTAAGACAAATTATGTCAGAAAGTTTTGACAAGTGCATGGACAAAGAACCAGACACCTTTTTTACAGAACCCTCTCTAAGTGCTCCTAAAAATAGCTCACCTAAAACTGGCAAGATCAAGTGAAACTAAAACAACAACAACAGCATTTCAAAGTCTGATTTAAGTCATGGTTAGATTTACCTAACCTTAAGATTAACAGCTCCTGTACTCACAGCAGTGAATGCACAATATTTTAAAAGATGCCACCCTTTGCAGTGGTTAAAAAAACTTTTAAAAGCACTTTTAAAAGCTGGTGTCCCATGTCCAGGCCAGCTCCTGGTTGGTTTCCATGGATGCCCTTTGAAAGAATTCAGAGGAGTGGCAGGCTGTAAGAACTGGACAAGCTCTAGCTCAAACAATAGCAGAATTTTCTGGCTTGCTTATCCCCAGCCCAGCTCCAAGCCCCTCCTGTGCCTTACCCAGGTGGCCCTTTGAGGGTGAAACGATGCTCTTCCCTCAGCTCAGATGCTCCTCCCTGCTGCTTCAGGCTCCAGAGGTGCAAGCTGTTATCATCCAGCAGAGTCACCAGCTGGCACTGCAAAATCACACAACTTGCTTTTTTCAGAATGCCAGTGTTAAATATAACACAGTAAATTTAGCACTAGAGTTGCTGCTGTTCATAATTCCATGCTAAAACAGGATTGGGGAGCTGGTTCAGTTTTTTATGGCAGTGGACAAACATTGCAGCAATGGGATTTAGGAGGTGGAGGGGGACAAGAAGCAGCCTAGAGGCTAAAAACCCTGTTATAAAGGTTATACAGGTTATCACTGAGGGGGATGACAAGGATTTTAGGCTCCTGAAGATCAGCCTGTGCTGTAAAGCCCAGCCATGCAGCTGCAGGCTGTATCTCACCTCCTCCTGGCTCAGCACAGGTTTGCTGAACACACCCCAGCTTTGGGTGGGGCTGATACACTCTGCTACACCACACTCCTCACATTCTTCGTGTCCAACCTCATTCTGGAGGGTTGTGTCAGAATCCTTTTATGAGCCCAGCCCTGCTCATCCTGGCTGGATGTTCAAATTGAAGCATTTTACCTGCTGCAGCCACACCTGGTGCAACACTCCCTATGGGAGTTTCAGTTTATGCCATTAGTTAAGCAAACAGACACCCAAAACCGCCTCAAGAACTAAATCCCTCTCATAAAGAGGCCACTTGTGCTACACTGGGGGCATCAGGCAACAAAGTACGTGACCAAGACACCAGTCTGACAGTCAAGGGAGAGGGAAAGTGGTTAGACAGCCACCAGACATTTGGAAAATTCTGCTTTCCTATTTTTAGTGTGGCAATAACTGTTCAGCAATCCCCAGGAGCAAGATTCAATACCCCCAAACACAAAGGCAACAAACTTAACAGCAGATGAGGCTGGCAGTGTGCTGCTTTGAGCTCCTGAAAATAATTAAATCAGCTCAGTAGCAGCTCCTGTTCTATCTGTTGTGCAGAGGAATGACCACCCAGTCCTACAAAAAATAGGGGCTGCAAAAGGAAAAGGAAGTTCTTGCTTCTGCAGCAGATTGCCTGAACTATCCTGGCCTTATTACCATTGCCAGGATGTTGCTGGAAATAAATGACTAACAGTTATGAACAATAAAGCCACTCTTTAGTTTAAAGCTTCTCTTTTAGTTTTACTGAGCATCTCCACAGCAACAAGCACTGCTAAAAGCACAAAATACACTGGGATAAACATTCCCAACCAAGCAGCATTTGAATATACTTGGTAATAGGAGCCCAGATCCCTGGAATAAAATCAACACCTGTTTAGGAGAGTGTCAGTCACAGAGGTACTGAAAATGCACTTACCTGATCAGGTATAAAGTGAATCTGCATTACAGTGTTGTTTTCTTCATGTAAACCCATGAACTCCACGCCAGGAGCACCGTATCTGATGAGTTTGTTGAGGATCTACAGTATTTAAGGTGCCCCACAGCTACAATTAATTGATAAGAAGCTTGCTAGCAAGCAAGACCAAAAGAGATTAGTTTGAAACCACGTTTTACTGTTGGTGAGCTGGACTGCAAAGAACCAATGCAAATCTACTTTTGATTTTACATGTTTGTAAAATTTGCAGGCTGTGCTCAGTGTGGAGAACAGGGAAGTCCACTTCTTCTTCCTTCAGTATATGCAGAAGAGGTGCCCAGACCCTGTTTTTTCTCAGGGATGTTCAGTGGTTTCCCAGACACTACAATCCTGCTTAACTAATTTGTAACCAGGAGACAGATGGCTCCTGCCTGCATGTGGAGTCCAGCCTCTGAGCACAAACAACACCACAGTGAATGATTAAGCTGGCAGAGGCAGCACCAACTTTTCCTTTCTGGGCTGGGTGACATGCCTGTTTTACAGCTCATCTAACTGGTCTCTGCCATGAGAATTATCTCACACACACAAAAATCAGACTGGATGTTGTTAGCTTAAAAAAAAATAAATTACCACCTTCAATGTTTAGGTCTTTAATTCCTGGATGGTCAAAAACTCAGGAAGTAGAAAGCATTTCTGACTTCAGCTTTAACCTTTGAAATAGAACTGCTTTAGGAAAAAAAAATAGAAAAAGGAACCCTGCCCCAAATATTTAAACAACCCTGGAATTTACAACGTGAAGGATTGCTAAACTTAGGCCAGATCTAGTCTGACCTTCTGCATAGCAAGAGCAGAGTCTTGTTTAATATCTGCATCAGTTCAGCTTCTGTTGGAGCTGTAGCTCAGCTCTTGGAAAGATAATCCCAACCCTGATCAGACCAAAAATCACCCCAAAGCCTGGCAAGTTTCAGTGTTCCAGTAACCTTTGCTTGCAAACTCATACTTAATCTACTTTTGAAGTGTCTTCAAAGCAGCACTAATTGTGTAGAGGTCAGAGAACTCTCAGCCAAGGTGCCCAAAGGATACAATTTGATGGCTCCTGATCGTGTCCCAATGGCCATGAGTCGGAGGAAGGGGCTGTAGCCCAGGGCACTGGGCTGGTGGGGAAATCCATGCTCCACAGTCTGGGGAGAGAAGGAAAAATCATCATCAGCAGCAGCTTGTTTCATGGGCATTGCTGGGCAGAAGGTCAACACGGCATGGCAGGCTGAAATGCAGCACTTAATGGCAGCTTTTTCTGCTGAAAGGTGTTCAAACCTTTGTGATTTGCTGAACAACAGCCTAATGATGAACGTGTGCCAAGAATCCTCCAGCCAGGATATCCAGAAGTGTGACAGAAATGAAAGAGAAATATCCTGAAAACAGTAGCCTGAGCAGCTCTTGATGTTAAGATTATAAATAACTCTGCATAAGCACAGCACAGTCAGTCAATACAACACACTCCATCAGTCCACATCAGCTGCACTTCTGTAAACCAACTGCTCAGCACAATTTCAAAGTCTGACACAAATAGTGAGTGCTGTAAGATCAGCTTTATCTGCCAAATTCCACACAGGTCAGCCTTCCTGACCTCTTCTTGGTGACTGACATGAAGAAATGGTGCAAAGCAATGCAGAGCTACGAGTGAACATCAGTGCTCATCAAGAAAAAAAACCAGATTTCCTATGAGTCAGGAAAGCTAATGCAATCCATACCCATTTTCCAGAGGGAACACAAGGAACACTGGAATTTAATGAGAGCAGAAGCCTGCTAAGCCACCTCAGAGTAATTCAAAAACATTTGGGACTAAAAAGATGTCACTGTCATGGGGAGCAGTGTTGCTTTGCTTTGGTGGCTTCCCTAAAGTCCAATTAACAACTGCTCCAGGAGGGAGATTTGGATTATTTGTACACACCACACTGAGCATGCCTGATGGATTTACACATCAGGGAATAATATCCTGCCATACTTCCAGGATGCCACCAAGCTGCTTGGAAAATAGCTCAGTGGGGTTTTCAGAAGTGCTAATGCACAGCTCTTACACACAGCCAGGAAAAGAGGGCTGATGTGCCCCAGATTAATATGGAAGATTAAGAGAGATGCTTCCTGGAAAATGCTGATCCTTGCAAGCCCAACTTCTGGAAAATACCTTCTTCTAAGGCAAGCTGGCCATCTACAGAATAGGAATTAATTACACTCACTATTAAAAAAAAAAGCAGAGAACCCTCCACCTACAGCACTTGCACCTCACTCCCATCCTCATTTCCATCATGTTTGAAGCCAAGCTACCACATCACTTAAGTTTTATGCCTTATTCAGCCTAAAAGTAACACCTGGACTTTATTTCCTGCATAGTGATTTCCCAAGTTAATCCCCTGCACAAGAATCAAATGGAGCTGGTTTCATTCCCGTGGTCAGGCCATAGCCTGAGGTGCCCCAGCTGCTGCAAAGCACTTTAATGTCCTGCTCAAAGACACAGGAGGATCCAGCTGACTCCAGAGTCTGCCAGTTTGCTGCAGTTTTACCCATTTGATCACAATTCCCAAACTGCAAGAAAAGACCTCCCTCCTGTAAATACTGGGTACCCCAGCCTGAGGTTCTCTTGAAGGAAGATGAACCTCTTCAGAAGATAAAACTGAAAATATTGGAGCATTTCCCAGTTTTCTTCTTGCCAACTCATTAGGCTGGACAAAGGAGTAGATAGCATTTTTTTTACCTTTTATAGGTAGTAAGCCAAGATTAGTACTACAAGCTCCAAGACCCTTGAGTTTACTTCCTTTTCTAATAACTTATTCCCCAGCCTTCACTATTTATAGTCTAAGAAAGTAATTTAAGTGTTAGGTTTGCATTATTAAAAACAAAATTTGAGAAGTCAATCTTTTTATTGTCACCCTTGAAGCTGCTGCTAACCAACCTTTACACAGCTACACATTCAAAACTTCCAAGAGAAGTGTGTATGAAATTAGGAATTTATCAATGGACTCAGAATTGAAACAGGGCAGTTTCCCAATCCAGCACAGGCAAAGAATTTCTCTGCACTGTGATAGCTACTGAGGAAACACAGAAAAGCTTCCTAATTGTCAGAGTTGTGGGAGTATAAAGCTATGGTGCAAAATTCTGGGAAGAAGATCCAAGGTAACCTTATCTTAACAACAAATCAGACATTTAAATGAATCAGGTGTAGCACAGGCAACAAACACCTGAAATTCCACTCTCACCCAAAACAAAGTGAGGAACTTGTTAGGGAGACACCACTGTAATTCCCCCTGATAATTTTAGTTTCAACTTGTTCACAGTCTCTGCACTGTCATGTTATCAGCACAACCAGGCACAATTTTCAGTGACACATCAATTAGAAACTGTGATTGTTCTAAGATTTCATCCAGCCCAGGAGATAAAGCTTTAGCCACAACTCTCAGAAGACCATGCCTTATACAATACTGCACTGCCTGTTAGGAAGCTGTCAACACCAGCCTTAATACTGGCCTAATTATATCTTGGGTTTGATGTGTTAATTTGTAAACACATTAGACAAGTCAATAAAAGCTTTAATTTTCAAGTATGAGGCCTATGAACTGCACAACCAAGTGTGTATGAGTCAGTAATTATAATAGGAGGGTGATTTTTTTTCCCTCCAGCTTTTCATTCAATCAAAAATTTGAAGTATCCCCAAATTTGCGAAAGAGAAGTATCAGTAACAATCACAGTGTGCTACACAACTGCTCAGGGAGAGCAGTAAATGTACTGAAGGTTCCTGCCAGCTCTGAATCTTCAATCAAGATGCCCATAAAATGCAACAAAGATAACTCTCTCTTATATCATTTGTTTCCACAGCTGGGCAATAAAGGCTTCAGGGTGGCTTTTGGGCTGCATTTGACACCACCAGGGCCAGGCATTCACATTCACTGTCCTGATTACCCAGATCTTTTCCTTGTACTTATTTGCACCTGGTTGTTAAATCACATCAAACCAGCCTTGGGCTGCCCTCCTTCCCTCCCCTCGGCAGCTTTCATCAGGCAATCCTTTCACCTGCCCAGCAGGTAAACGCAGCAGGGGGAGAGAGGGGGGCAGGAGGCAGCAGAGGTTACAATGGAGCCTTTCAGCAGAGCTGAAATAAGAAACTGGAGTGCCCACAATGTGCCCTCCTTCTCAAAAGGGCCTTTGTTTCTACGGGGAAAGGTAGGATCTTTTTTTCACTCTCCACAGATTTGTCAGACTCAAGCAAGCCTGGTGTCAGCAGCACTGACAGAAATGCTTCGTGTCAGTCATATTTACTGCAGGAAAAAACGTGGCCAAACTCAACAGTTGTTCCCAGCCCACACTAAAGCTGTGCCCATGAAATTCAGCTCTGTCTTCCTCCTTTCCCTTGTCTCAGCTTCTCTTCTCAGGTTGTTTTATGACAGAGCAGACAAACCCAACCACAGGCAATACAAGCCCTTGTCCCTTTGTTAATTCATCTTTTGAAGAAACAAGGAAGCCTCCTGTGCTAACTCCACTTTGCTCAGACACTCATTCAGATTTCAGGTAAGCTCTCCATCACATCCATCCACAAAGGGGCAGGAAGGCTGAAAACAGGGTCAAAAACATGAAGCCATAAATTAAACACCATGCTCCCAGTTGGGTAACATTCAGCTGTAAGACAGGCTGGTTCACCTGTGTGTTACCCATCATCTTGTCTGACACTGCCAGCCTGAACATGTTCCTTCTGCAGGGCTTGGACTGAGCCAAAGGCATCCAAATACTACTTCCAAAAGCAGGATAAACTCAAAGAAGTAGACTGCCAAGTCCACATACCTTATCCTTCATTCTATCCACTGAGCTAAAAACAGACTCTTGCAACAGGTACACACATGTATGGGAAGTTCTTACTCATACAGAGAAACTGATATGCAAAGCAGAACTTAGGAAAGTGTTTTTTGAAACAAACACAACTTTGAAGACAGTTTGAGGCACTAGTCCAGTCATCAATCAGTCATTTACAACCATCTGAACCACCTCTTATGCAAAACAGAAATGCAAGAGAGAAGCAGTAAGAAGATCACAGCCCATTTATACCTGACAGAGCAAACAAACAAACAAAAATCTACCACCTCCAATTAAAGAGACTTTCTAAATTGAAATCCATTCTAGGTCAGCATGGTCAAACACATTCCACTGCACTAACACTAAATCTGTGTGGGATCATGCATTTATATTCAACTTCAGTGTAAAATGAGGGCAGGAATCCCCAGACCTTGCCTTTAGTCATGACCTGCATCACACACTGAAGAGGTGCAAATCCACCGTGCAGTTTCTCTGATCAGCAGCTTTACAGGCCCACAAAATAATTTCCAAGCAGGTTCTTAACCAGAAGTCTTTCAAAGACCTCAAAAAAACAAGTGTTTAAAAACCTGCTCACCAGCACTAATGTGCTTGCTCTAATAGCACATTAGGCCAGGACAGCCTTGGCACACAAAGCACTATGATTCTTGGCTCCTTGAAGCTACAGCCTTCAACAGCTCAGAATTAAGGCCTGACTTTCCCAGATTTTCTCAGTCTACCTAGCTGTGAGGAGATGTTTATTGGATCAAAGGGTAGAAGCTTTCAAATGACCCATTATCTCTGGAAATACTGGAATGAGAGACATAAAACTTGGGGAAAAAAAACCAACAAAAACTCACTTTCATGCAAGTAAAAAAGCAGAGTGTAAAAGAGTCTGGTATAATGTTCATTCCCTTCTGATTCTTATTAGAAAAGAACAAGTTACTGTGGCTTAAAGGTGCAAATGCATTTTACAAGGCCTTTAATTACCAAGCTGTTAATGAGAGCAAACCATTAGGAAGTGTCCAAAGTACTTGTCTCCCTAGAAACAAGATGTCATATTTACCTTCAGGACTGAATGAAATGGAGTCACAAATCCTGATGCCAGCTTCTAATATATTTAGAAGTTTCCCTCTGTTGCAAAAGCTAGCTCTTTCAACCCTGTTTTGCATTATCCAAATTAGTGTGTCTCTGGCAGGTAAAGCTTAGCCAAACATTCTGGTAAGAGAAAGGCATATTCAAGAAAGAGCCATCCCTAAAATAGCAAAGTTTTTCCAAGGTATAAATATTTTTAAATGCTTATAAGCAACTCTGATCCATCCCTGGGAGATCTTTTCTGAAGCTGACATTGCATTTAGCCAGATACAAACAACTGGAACCCGGTCTGCATTCACTGATTTTATTACTGCATCTGCACTAGGATTTCCTGATGGTGGCAGGCAGAAAACAGACCCGAAGCACTCCTGAGTTCCTTTGTCTCCCCACTGGCAGGGAGGTATGCATGGAATTGGTGTTGCTTGGTACCAATTACATTAAATCATTTATCTCAAATATCCACAGCTGCACTTCAAGTATCCATCTACCCTACAATTGTAATGAATCAAGAAGGTTATTTCCTAGGCTGATTTCATTTATCCATTACACTTTTCAGCAAAATTCCATTTAAACCTTGGAAACACAAAACCTACAAATGTATCTCTGCTCCCCAAAGAAAGTGTAAGTAGCCATTAGCCTAGCCATGATTTAATACTAGGCATTCTCAAAGATAAAAGCACTATGCTCCTGGCCAGAGCTCAAAAGAAAAATGCCCAGAGTGCTGGATAGATAGCACAGCCATTGCCATTTCTTCTTCACAGGAAGGAAAAAAAACCTAGAAACAGATTCAGACTAAGATAATAGTAAACTCATTATTAATGGCCATTGTGCTGCCTAGGAGCTATCACAGCCTTTTAAATGCACATTTAAAAGCAGGGGTACACTTGTAAATCCAAAGTATAATCAGGGACAAAGAACTCTGGCTTCAGCTGCATCACAAGCTGTGGGTTATGTGTATCTTTAGAAAAAATGTTTATTTTCCTAACAAGGACTACCTACAACAGAAACAGTCCCAGGATAGAGCAGGACAAGTGACAGACCACTCAGAGGATAGAAAAGATCTCTTCTTTCACCAAGTGCCACTCAACAGCATCACAATATCCTTCCTCTTAAAAAAGGAGAGACAGAATTGAGAACATACCCAGGAGCTTAAAGAAAACTACTCAGGCACATCGGGGGAGAAGAGGACAGCACTGAAAAAGAGAACAAACCAGCACCTCTCCTAAATTTAACTTCTCCACCCACACTCAAGAGGTTTATCCCTCCTTTTGCAGGATGCAGTGGCTCAGGACAGATTTGCCTTGAAGTCTGAGGAAAAGTTTACCTTGTTAAACTGGAAGAGGTCACGTTTGAGCCTCTCTCGCACTGGATCGTGGCCGGGCCTTAAGAACCTTCTCATCTTCCCTGCTGTAGTATCTTGGCAACAAAAATCCTAACAAAAGAGAAAAGAAAAGCCTATATAAACAAAAGCAGCCCGAGCAGAAAGCAGGCAGAAGTAGGTTATTTATTTTGGTTTAGCAGGTAACAAATCAGCCAGAGCAGACTGAGACAACATCACTATCGAGTGACTAAAACCTGATACCAGTCTAGCACAGCTCTCTGGTGCAGCACTTCACAATTCCATTTTCACATTGATAAAGCAAACTGGTACAGATAAAACAAAAGGAGTCTAAACGGGGTTTTGCACTTGGCCGTTTTGCCATCCCTTGAGTTGACCTTATCCAAAGAAAAGGCAAAACTGCAGCATTTGCATAAACATTCAGACAAACCCAACTTAAAGGCCAACTCCCAGGCTCAGGCATTATTGACTAGCATCAGTTTTCACCCCAGGTAACCTCCAGCTATTGAGCCAAAGAGAGAAAGAATCCCATTTTCAGGTCTCTCCCTGAGCACGGCAGCAAGGGCGCTGCGCTGCCTGCAGGGGAGCTGCATTAATTATTAACTTGCTTTTGTAAAACATCAAGCTGAACTCCCTGCTCGAGGTGGGGGCAGGGGAAGGGAATTTCGCACCTGCAATTCACTGCTCAGCTGAAGCACAAAGTGGCTGTCCCAGTGCCTGGCCTCTCACAGCGACAGGATCCAAGCAGGACAGATCAGACCTGACTTGGAAGCCAGCAATCACACGGGGAATCCCAGGCTCCAGCTTCCTACCCTCTACAGCTCAGGAGGCTCACACCTCACATCTCCCCTTTGCACAGGTACTAAGGGAGCAGTAAAACCCTGCCAACTCAAGAGCAAAGGCTTGGATTCACATCCTGACAACTTCCCCTGGTGTTAGTGCTCCTGCCTGCTCAGGCCACCTCTCACAGGCTGCAGTTTACAGACACTTCACTCAGTATTTTATTTTAATTTGCTGGACAGGGAGCAATTTGCCAGCTGCTCTGTACATGACACACACAATGCACTGGGGGTCAGAACTTCTGAGGTGCAATGAAGGATCAGAATGGATATTATACATGGTGAGAAGAGGTTCATACACACCTACAGCACGGCAGGGAGCAGGGGGCTGATGCTGTATGAGAAAGAGGGACATCAGGAGCACCAAAGAAACTTCCAAGTGAACAGAGGGCCTTAAACCCTTCAAACAGTGGGGCTGGAGGTCAGTGACTGAGGGGAGCAGCTTTCACACCTGTATAGATGGGAATAGCACAGCTGGAAACAGGGTGGATACTTCTGTGCTCCTGCCAGCAACAATGGCCTTTGGATAACGACCTAAAGCAGCCACTCCTGAGGAGCTTGAGTTGTTTTTCAAAGAGTTCCTAGCAAGGCCTTGCACCAGCTGTGAAGGTCCAAAAGAAGGAAATGGTGTGATAAACAGGATGCTCCACAGGCATATTTTGAGAACTCCCTTTAGAAACTCCCTGATCTTGAGCTTGTACCTCTTTGTTGCACTACTGCCCTTTTACTTTCCTGCTCACACTCCAACATCTCCAGCCACCTGGGCAGCACTGCTCTGAGCTCAAAGGCCTGCCATGCAGCCCTGCTCCAGAGGACCAGAGGATCACATGAGGATCAACCCCTTGAGTCACTCAGTCCCTAGAATTACTAGGATCTAGGTGAGTGAAATATGTCATCTATGTGACATTCCAGTCACCTAGAATCACTGGCAGTACCAATCACCACAGAAAAACTGGCTCTGAGCAGGGCAGCTACAGGTGTCTGTGTTTGTGGGCCACCAGCAGATGCAGGGGTGAAGAATGTGCATAGAAACAAATGTATGAGGACCCCAGAAAAGAGAGGAAGAATAAAAGTGTTGTTTACTTGGAAAGTAAATCCTACTACAATGATTTAG
This sequence comes from Argya squamiceps, assembly GCA_037834095.1. NCBI lineage: Eukaryota > Metazoa > Chordata > Aves > Passeriformes > Leiothrichidae > Argya > Argya squamiceps. Next base: position 6,718,667 of record JBBMKD010000054.1, on the reverse strand, counting down.
CATCTCAACTGAAATTTCAAAAACAGTGTCAGATAGTAAGTCTTCTTTTATTAGACATCCCTGAGAGAGGGACATATTTTCACAAAGCTACATTCACTTTAAGTTAGCAAAAGTCACAGAGCAGTGACAAGGTGCTGTGCAATGAAAGGAGAGCGTATCACACCCATGTATAACACACAACTTGCCCTCAGCCAGACAAGGAAAGGAAAGTGCCAAGGAGACACACCTTTCCCAGTGTCAATCAATATCCTGGACCTGTTAAACGAGGCAAACCCACAGAGAAACTCCACTAATTACCCTTGCCACTTTAGAACAAAAGACCTCAGCTGTGCCAGCAGAGACAAACTCCGTGTTAGGAGCAAAGGAGAAGGGGCTTGATTTGAGAGAGACACAACTTCACATTTAAAAACTTGCTAAAACATTCTATCCTGAAATATTAATGGCATCCTGAAGCGTGCTGTTTGAGCCTGCTTATGCAAGAGCTCCAACATTCACACTCCAGCCCACAACAACTTGTTCAACAGGCTAAGAAGTGTAGTAGTTCTGAACCGAGCAGTAACTCACTTGAAAAACCATCACCCTGAAGGGCTGAGAGGATCAGAGAAGGCAAGCTACAAAAGACACCTCTCCGACTGATATCAGAGCTCCTTTCTGACCAAAGAACCTTTGAGTGTCACAGTGTGGGAGAGGATGAGAGGACAAGCATTTTTGAACAAAGGCAAAGAAGGAATAGCATCCACTGCAGCGCAGGTTGTCCAAGCAGGGTTACTATCACAAGTTTACAAGGCTATTATCAAAGAGAAGAATTTTGGTTTCAGTACAATAAGCAAGTATCTCTTCCAATTCCAGAAATAGATGCCACAATCTGTATAATCTTATCTTCCAGATGCACATTTACATTTCAGCAGGCCAGTTTCTCTCCCACACACCTTTGGAGTCTTACATAAAACTCCAGCCCCATGTGCTCGGCAGTTGTCTGCCTGTCAGCATTTACAACCATCTGGTAACAGTTGTGGCTACCAGTAGCCAGAGAGGAATTCTTCAGTAGCCTCTGAAGCTCTGCCAGGTCTGCATGTATCTAATGTTCTTATTTTCCAGGGAAACAATTCTTTAGGCTTTCAAAGACAAGTCTTTTACCAGAAACTATGTGCAACATTTCTCTTCTTTTAACATGCATTGAGGGCAGCTGTTTAGAGGCAACAATAGCCCAAGGCTGAGCCAACCCAAGTTTTGCTGGTACTCAGGACATGGAACCTGACAGCAGAGCTCAGAGTGCCCTGAACATCAAACTTCTGCTGTTTCCTTACCTGAATGCTCAGCTAAATCCAGTAATGTCCCCTTTTTCACCTCATTGGATTAGATCCAGACATAAAGCAAAATCTCCTCACTACTCATACAGAAAGACAATGAAAGCACAAGTGGCAAGACGATCCTGTTTCCAATCAGACACTAAGGAGCAGTTTAACATCACAACCAGATTTCATTCTGTCTTGCTTGCTCAGCTCCATTCATTTCAGATGCAGTGAAACGTGGCATTAATTGTTCCTCACTGCTGAGTGTCACCAATACAGAACTCCACGTTTTCCTTTGCCTTCCTTGCTGCTGCACACAGCAACAAGTCTTGGTGCCCGTGCACAGCTTGCTGAGACACTCTCCATCATTTTCTCCATCAACTTGGCACAGGCTGGCAGGGAACTACCCTGTGCAAAAATTTGTTCCATATTTTCCTTATGTCCTCCCATGAGAGTGGAATTTCCAGCCAAAATGTTGTAAGTCCCAATCACACAAGTTAATCCAGTCTTGCAAGAAGAGGAAGCCCAGGTCAGAAGCTTTTACTACGTAGGCAGTATTAAGTGTGGATGCAGTCTCAAGTAAACCCCACAACAAAAACATACCCATAATGAGTTTATTTTGCTCACGTAGCAGAGTTGCAAGGTACCATCTGTGTGCTTCCTTGGCAACCTTTACTCAACTTGAACAGGTTTGCAATGGGACACAGTCCAAGAGCTTTCTTTTCAAAATACCTGCAAGTATCTCAAGAAGTCCTAAATCCTGCCTTGATTTAGGTCTCATTCCTTCCTCAGCACTCCTTCCTGCTTACAGGTCCTTAAAGGGAGAACTTGTACCTAGGCAGCTGATAACACTTTATCAACCCTGCTAAAATAAAAGAGGCCTTATCAGGCAGCTTTGCTCGAACTCCAGGCAGCTGGTGCTGCTGTAACAAAGCGTCACCACCGTGGCCTTGTCTGAACCAGCCTCTCTCCTGCACCCAGGAGTTTACCTTGTTGCTGTTACCAACACAGTCAGCAGCAAGAGAACAAAGGCTGGCTCAGCTGCACTGCAAAAAGCTCTTCCTCAGCTCCAGTGATCTCACACCAACAGAACTGAGCAAAGTGTCCCTTAAATACCAGATTTACCACAGTTATCGATTACAGGTGCCATGACTCACTGTGAAAGGATGAGTTTAAGAACAATTTTAGCTGGAAATCAAGGAAAGGAGCCTGAGTTATTCTTTAACTGCTCATCTCTAGCACCCTGCTTGACTGTGACACACTGTCAAGGCAGACACTTAAGAAGAAGGCACAAGCCAAGCAGAACAGCTAAAGCAAGGGAAGAAGTAATTGCAGCACACAGAGAGAAGTGTAAGACACCACCTCCTTTTTCCAGGAGAAGGAAGATGCTCTAACATTAATCTCAGTTTAATGAGACCATGCAGAGATCCCCCTTACACAACTGCTGAGCCATTGCTGCCCCCCAGGACTTGCAGTTTCATAAACAGGAGAATGTTCACTGCACCTTGCATACAGTAGTCAGAGAGGAAAACCAAAAGATCCTCTAAAAAGAATTTATTTAAGTGAACCTGGAGAGAGACACAGTGAAATGAACAACTGAACAGACTGTGGCAACACTACATGTAGGTGGCTGCCCTTCCAAAACACACAAATAATATTAAATAAAATATCAGACATCGATTTTTCAAGAACTCTTTGAAAATAATTGAGAACTAATCACACAACTCAGGCAAGCTCATGTACTTCCAGCAGCCTTTGCTCAGAGTTACCAGGAACCACCCACCTGCAATGAATTCGGGAATTGTGCAAACCTTGTGTGTCATTATGACTCCTATTGTGCTCTCCTTGTCATGGGGGCATGACAACACAAAGTTTCAAAATGCGACAGAACAAAGTCTTTGCACTGAACAACGTTACTGCCCATGATGCAAAACCCTTTGTAGGTTTTGCTAAAGAGTGTGAATCAAACAGAGAAGTGGCTTGTAACTTTGGAGCAGCACTTTACACACAGTGGGTCCATGGGGCAAACCACGAAAGCATTTGCTTCATAAAGCAACACAAAGAGATCCAGCTATGAGAAACTTTGCTATGAGAACTAGAGTTTCCATACAATTTCTGCACAGAAACCAAACCAGTGCCTCCTTTGGTATTTGAAAAAAAAGACAGTGGTACACGCAGTATCACATACTTTTACTGCCATGTATTAACTGCAAGACATATGTTAAAAACCTCCCTTGCTCTTTGACATTTCTCCAGCCTCTGTGTCACAAAAGACACACCTCTTCCACAAGCAATTCCCAGGAATAATTACGTTATTACCATACCAGAAGGCCACTGGAAGATAAAGGGCTCTCGACTGGTTTAACACCTCCAGTACTTTTCTTTGGTCAGCTGTTACAGCAAATGCAATTTGCTCAAAACCAAATAGAAGTTATTCCTCAGCACCATCCCATGAAGATGTTTGAGAACCCTTCTCCTTTCCCAATACCATGCACTACACAGAGTCCCTAGACAGGCTACAAGCAGCACTGAGCGGGATTAGGGACTGCTCACTACTGGCACAGATCATCCTCATCTCCTCCATGGGCCAGTCTGTCCCTACAAGGAACGTGCCAGGATGCACGGAGGAGCCTTGGGACGTTCCAGCACTTTGCATTCCACTTGCCAGAAGCACCAGCTTCCCGAATCAAAGCTAAGATCACCAGGCAGCTGCTCTGGGCACACAGCTCCAGCTGGGACTAGGTAAAGCCAGATATTCCAGTTGACTGAAATGCTCTCATATAACTACAAAGAGCAGCGTTCCCCATCAAGACATGACAATGGACAACTTTTACTTCTACTGTCTCAGCAGAGCTGTCCCCCTGTCCTGTCACTATTCCCACACCAGCACAAGGCTTTGTGCCACTGGCTGCAGAAACACAGACCTGGCAATCTTCAGCTGCTCTACACCATCAACACTAAACACCAACACGCAAAGTTTTCTCCAACGCCAAGGTTAAGCCTCAGCACCAGGAGTGGAGATACCAGCAACAGCCTGTTCCCATGGCACAATGAAAGGCAACCTGAGACAAAGGCTGAACAACTCGTTTCACCATTTTATTACACCTGTTTGCTGCCTGCTGGAAGTAACGTGCTCCTTCATCCAGCTAGTTCTCTCAACTTTAGGAAAGGGAAAGAAAAACCACTAAGAGTGACAAGATGCATTTAATACGGGTATAGAAAAAAAAAAAAAAAGAAGGAAAAAAAAAAGAGAGAAAGAGAGAAAATGCTAACAGGATATCCCGAGGGAGTAAGAGTCACTGCAGCTCTTGTTCTTGCCTCCTCCAAGAGCCGCTGCTGGGAGCCAGCGGCAGCACTGGAGACCAGCGGGGCCGGGCTGCGGGCAGGGGCATCTCCCACCGCAGGACGGGGCGGGAGCGGCTCCCACAGCTCCCGCGGAGGCTCCGGGAGCGGCCCCGGCCCGGTGAGCGGGAACA
>JBBMKD010000054.1:6668924-6713799 GCA_037834095.1 Argya squamiceps | reverse complement strand
CCCGCCGCCCTCCGTTCCCCCCGCGCCCAGCTCCTGCGGCTTCTCCTCCCGTGCCTGCCGCTTCCTCGCCCGCCAAACTCCGCTCGCTGCTCCCCCACCCTCCCTGGGGCAAGGGCCGAAGTTTCCCGCGGCCCGGCCCGAGCCCCCGACGCCCTCCAGCTCCCCGCAGGGCCGCCGCCGCTGTCCCCCGGGGACGGGCCGCAGCTCCCGGGAGGAGGGGACTCAGCGGCTTCGAGGAGGATGGGGGGGGGGGCGAGCGGGGAAGCCGGGAGCCGGATGCCCCCCCCTTGCTTTTTGGGTGGTCTCCGGTCCTACCTGGCTTCCCCCAGCTCCCCCACCTCCTCGGCACAGCCCGCGGCCAGCCTGCCCCGCAGCCCTGTTTGCCCGGCTCTGGCTTCACCGATGCGTTTGCTTTTCCAGCGGGGGTGTGCGTGCGAGAGCTGCCGCTGCCTGCCTGTCTGCTCGCTTTCTCCCGCTCCTTTTCCTCCCTTCTCTCTCCCCGTGTGCGTGTTTAATTTCCCCCCCTCGCCCCTCTCCCGGGTCCCCTCTTGCACCCGCTCCTCCGCGGCCACTCGCGGCTCCGGCCGCCGCCCCCTCCGCCCCCGGTCCCCTGGCTCCATTCGGCAGCGTGCGCCGGGCGGCCGGTGCACCCCCCCCGCCGCGCCCCCTCCCCTCTCCCCCCTGCGATCACTGTCCATTGGCTTGTCCTGCTCTCTTTTTCATGTCCAGCCCCTGATGAGTGTCCATTGGTGTTGCCTTCGCCTTCCCTCCTCCCCTCTCCCCGGCTTGCCCTGCCCATGTTTTGTATGTCTCTGTCCATCCAGGCTCCTGACGTTCAAGTTCGCAGGGACGTCACGTCCGCACTTGAACTTGCAGCTCAGGGGGGCTTTTGCCATTTTTTTCATCTCTCTCTCTCCTTCTCTCTCTCCCTCTCTCTCTCTCCCTCTCCCTCTCTCTCTTTTTTTTTCCCTTGCACGAAAAAAAAAAAAAAAGCCATGACTGCTATCCCACAATTCATCTTCCCTGCGCCATCTTTGTATTATTTCTAATTTATTTTGGATGTCAAAAGACATTGATGAAGATATTTTCTCTGGAGTCTCCTTCCTCTCTAACCCGTCTCTCCCGATGTGAACCGAGCGACTCACAAGCCACCGAAGCCACCAACCCACCATGTCGCGCCGCAAGCAAGGCAAACCCCAGCACTTAAGCAAACGGGAATTTTCACGTAAGTAACCCGGAGAGCAATTTATTTAATTTCCCCTTCACGGATTTAATTTTTAATTCGAGCGAGAGTAGGGGAAAAAATTTAAAAAGTGAGAGCGAGTGAGCGAGTCGGGGAAAAAATTAACTCAGCGCCGGCTTGGGATTCTCAGCATTCCGGTTCATTTCTCCCTCTCTAATTTAATCACCTTGATGACTTTTCTTCTCTTTCTGCCCGTGCCCCTCGCCCGCCGGCGCGCACTCCGCTGCCCCGCTCCGCGCTCTCCTCTCGCCTCCCGCTCTCCGCGCTCTTTGGCGGCAAGAGCGGCAGCTCTCGCCCGGCACCGGGAGAGGCGGCCCGGGAAAAGGCCGGGAAAGGCAGCCCGGGACAGGGCGGCCCGGGGAAAGGCAGCCCGGGAAAAGGCCGGGAAGGGCGGCCCGGGGAAAGGTGGCCGGCAAAGCCGCCTCCGGGGCCGGGCTCCAGAGACCTTCCTCCCCGGCTCCAGCCCCGCGAGGGAGCTCCCAACTTTCACAGCCTTGCCCGGGAAAATAGACAGGCTTTACAGAAAGTCGAAGCCTTCGCTAGAGAGACAAACACAAGTCTCGCTGCACAGCCCGGCAGTAGCCAGCCCGTGTCCTGCTGCAGGGAGCAGCAGATGGACAAGGAAGCTGTATGTATGTAGAGGGCAACGGCAGGGGAAGGTCTGCCCGCTCTGCATCCATGCAAAAACTTGAAATTGCTTCTGACAAGGTTCCAGTAACAGTATTTCTCCCACGTTTCCAAAAGTGATGTTTTTCAATTAAATATTCTCTCATCTTCTTGCAATGCTCAGCCGATCTGCATCACAGGCCAAAATGGAGCAGTGGTATCAGTCTGGATCATGCTCCTATTCTGGGGTGGGTAAAGGCACCATCAGATGTTATGGTGCTGAGCAAGGCAGCCGGTTTCTCAATCCTCCCTGCCGTGGTTATTAAATTGTAATTGTCTTGTGCTGAATCAGGGAGTCTCTGCCCCAGCGAAACTCACTGGGTGGCTCTCGTAGAGTTCATCGATACAATTCCACCTTGGCATAATGAAATGAGACTGATTGAAATCAACGGGAGTGAGTTTGACCTAATTCCAGGACAAACATGAGCCCTGTGGGTCAGGCTGGAGCTCTCCTGGCTGCGCCTGTTCTTAGAAACTCCCTTCCCACCGCCTTTAATCTGTAAAACAGTCTGGGAGAACGCTGAGGGCAGCTGGGGCTGCCAACCCCGGCTTTAAGGAGAACTCTCAGAGCCAAAGCACTGCTGGAAGGAGGAAGAGGAAGGGGAGGGAGCGTGGGAGGAGCCGTCAGACCCTCACCTCAGGAGAGCCCTGCCCACTCCCAGCATCTGATAACCGGGGCGTGTGTGAAACAGGAGCAGGCGCCGGCAGCAGAGCCCCGCCACCCCGGGCTGCGATACCTTTGACCAGGCAGGAGGAGAATGAACGAGGAAAGAGCTGTCGTGTGCCGGCAGGAACTGCACGCGGATGCAGGGACACCGCCAGGCTCTGAGTCACGCTGCCCTCCCCGGGAACAGGGCAGAGGCTGCAGCCGAGCACAGACGGCGTAGGAGCAGGGTTACCAGGGTTACACGGCCACAGGGCTGGGTGACCTTGGGCAGGCATTCACCAGCTGCTCCAGTCCCAGTAACCTCCCTCTGCAAAACTTAACCTTTCTAGGGGAATTAAGAACCACACCAAGGAACTTGCATCGTTGGAAAAGGAATTTTTTTTATTGCTTAGCCTTATCCACATCTCCAAAAGGAGTTTAAAAAAATATCAAATAAAACACATCTAAACCAGTTGCTATTACAGTTCTGAAAACTTTGATATCAAACACAGCCATGCTTAGCTCACTTCCACCCACTGAGCAGACCTCCTGGCACCTGGCACTTTTGGCATAGAGGCTAAAGCAAATTTGGTACCTGGATATCCTGGTGGAGAGCAGATTGGAAGGCTCATGAGGAATTTGTAGCTTTTTTCTTTACTTGGGGACCTCCCACGTGCAAGAAAAATAAGAAGGCTCCACAGCCAGAAAAGAGGATGTTGGGCTGAAAGAGGAGCTGCAGCTCAGCCCTGGTGACACTGTCAGATGCAGTGTGCTGATAGTGGTGGTCAGGTTTTAGTGTGGCTTAACAGTGTGTGGCCAAAATGCATCTCAGCACAGCTGCTTTGGGAGGCCAAGCTGCTGCCTGCAATGCTCTGGGGCTTTCTGTGACCTCTGGCTGATGAAATTGTGTTCAAGGCACAGTTTCCTGCTCCCCAGTGTCTGGAAACTTTCCTCCAGGTGACTGAGTTTATGGCTGTGCCTTTCCCAGACCAGAATCTGATCTGATGGTTGTTGGCACAGCTGAATGACAGAGGCTCAGGACACCAGCACTGATCAGCTTATTCTGTCCCTGACTGACCTCAGTGACACTCCAACCATTCCACTGGTGTAGCACAGTGGTTCTTTACATGTGTCAGAAGAACCACCAGCAAAGTGTTTTCTAATGGTCCACAGTCAGCAAAAGATGACTCAGGAAAGGCAGGCTGGTGGTCCATGAGGTGAAAAAGCTGGAGAGCAGTGGCTTTAAGAACAAGCAGTGTGTACTCCAGCCCAGCAATGCCCAGCTAAGCCAAACACACTTGTGTGCTGTAAATTACACATTATGCCTGAGCCATCTGCGTGGGTGAAGTCTGTACCAGCCAATAAAGTGGCCAACTTCCCAAGGTTCCAGTGATCACAGGCTCTGTTTTCTGTAGTATTTCATTTCTCAGGAAAACAACTCCTGAGTAAAGCTCTTCCCTTTATCCCATCCCATTTCTGCAAGCCAAAGCAACTTCAGTGATTGACATCAATGGGCAGCTTGAACTCCTTGAGTGAATAGAAGGTGATTTCTCCATGATCCACCAGGGCAAAGACCAGCGGGACGTCCCCACTCAGATACGTCACCTGCTTCAAAGCCCGCAGGGAAGGGATCTGCTCATCAAAGCTACAGAGAGAAAAAAACACCCTCTTTGTTCTCCCAGCAAGAGGAACACAGAGGCAAAGCTGGCCTGGCCAGCCACCACAACAGCTCCCTTTGGCCTGAGGAGCTGTAGTGATCCTCCCCACCCATTTCAGTCCGAGCAGGAGGCTGCCAGCCCTGGGAGTGAGTACCCAGCATGCTGGGAACTGGGAGCTGATGAATTCTTTGCCAAAAACAAGGATAAGTGCACACTGCTCCACACTGTGCCCATTAGATGTGGCTCACAGGGATACTGGCAAATGGCCAATCCACTGCAATCTTAATACCTTTGTGCTGGGAAGATCTTTAGGTTACTGGGATCAACATCTGACCTGCTTTTCCCTCCTTTTAATTCTGCAGAGTCTGTTTGCTCATCAATGAAAATATTTATGCAACAAAGATCATCCTACAGGCTCATGACATACCTTGGTAAAACTGCATTACCACCTTCCTTGCTCTGTCTACTACAGCTGCAGAGAGCAGAGGGACAGTTTTAGTAAAGCAAAATGAGAAAAGGCAGAAACTGAGCTTTGTACCTAGCTATGGAGTTTAAGTATCAGGTTCTGGATCCAGCAAGAAAGGGGACACCTACCCTCTGTTCTCAGTGATCTTAACATCACACCTAACAAAGATCAAAATACTGAACCCATGGCTCAGAGCCTGTGGCAAACTCTGGGGAGGTTCATCTCTGCAGAAATCCACAGTGACCTGCACTGACTGAGGATTCAGCTCCTGCAGCACTGGGTTCCACCTGAATTTCACAAGCATTGCATAAAAGCTGTAGCTTCTTTCTCCTGACTCCCAGTAACTCAGTAATTCAATGAGCAGCAACCAGATGACCAAATAGTGTGGGTTGAGTGCAAGGGCAGGGGGAAGGGAGGAACTGTCAGCCACAGCCTCCAGCAAAGGAGGAGGAACTGAAATAAAAGAAAAAATCCTGGGCAGGACCACCCTCAAGGGAGACACTCTGATGATCTGTAAAGCTCACAAGATGCTGGGTCATTACAGATCATTAGATCTGGACTTTGTTTCCACAACAACAATTGCAAAGTTTCAGAAACAGCACAAAGACTCGGGGGTACCTCCGAACACACATCCTGACATGGGGCTTCCCAGGGTTGGTCTTCTTAAACCTGGACACAGCATCTGCTTGATACACGTTGAAGTCTATCTTCATGGCCTCTGGGTCCTCCTGCAGCCTGCAGGGGAACACACCCACACAGGTATGGCATGGAAACACTGCAGGGTACGGGTACAGCAGAGAAAAGAGGGAGCAAAAACTCCCTTTAGTTTGGTCTAGTTTTGACTAGTTTGGGTCACTTGAAAGGTTTCACTCCTCAAAGGACCGACCCTGCAACTGTTATAATTACTTTCCAGAGCTTTCCTGTAGTCAGACCACAGCAAGAGTCTTCCCCACACCCTCACAAGAAGCAGCACTAACAAGGACAGGAGCAAAGCACTGCAGGGGCTGCACACGAGCACCACACAGACTCTGAGGCAGGAGCAGAACCCAAAGACCCAAAGCCAAGGTTTCGTAACCACTGAAACAGAGATGGCAGCACATTCCAGAGATGAGGCACAGGTAAAACCAAATCAAACTCCTGGAGGAAGTGCCTTGCTGGGGTGCAGAGAGGGAAGGGCAGGATAAGAGAAGAACCCTGCTGTTTTAATTGGCCTGGAAAGCCCTGGCTCTGATGCTGCAGGACCTGGTACTTCAGGGAAATGTCACCCCCTTACTAGAGATGCAAGAGGGTGATGGAGCAGAGCACTGCATTCTCCTGGCACCCTGGATGTGAGGCAGCTCCCAAACTGCTGCTGGGAGCACCTCACAGACCTCACAAGCAGGGACAGTCACAAGACACTCCCCACTCCCCACCAGCCCCAAGCCCACTGGCTGGTACTAACCGGGAGGCTCCATCCAGGATGTGGGAGGGCTGCAGCACACTGATCTGCTGGAGGAGCTCAGCTGGAGAGAGAGGCAACAGGAAAGGATCAGACCAGCAATTTCCCTCCCAGGGCACTCCACACCACCCACGAGCCTTCCTCCTCTGACAATGGCTGGCAACTCCACAGTCACCACTGGCTACTTCAAAGACTTCAACTTCCTCATCTCCTCCCAGCACACAGCCCAGACATTCTGCAGTTGCTTTGCATCTTGCTGGCCCTGACTGCACATGCCTAACAGCCCAGCAGGACATGGGGAATGGATTAGAAGCCCTCCCAAGGCTCTGTTTATCCTGGCACTTGAGTGGGCTATAGAAAGATTCTCCTGCTCCAAGTACTGTCCCCAAAACTGATGTTCAGCTTCCCTCTGTCATCCCTTTTGCTGCTGCATAGCAGGCACTCTTTCTCAGAGCTGGGGGACAGAAAATGGTCCCTGTCAAGTTCCCAGAGCCACTACCTGGCGAGGTCACTTCTTCTGGCCGCAGCAGAGGTGTGACAGCTTGTTCCCAGAGGTGTGATGGTCGTTTCCAAACCCTCTGCTGCCTCCTCTGCTCCAGGAGGGCTTTGTACTCCTGCCAGTTGGAGCAGCGCCTCACCTCCAGGTCAGCATTGACACTGCTCTTGTAGCTGCTCTCCCTCTCCCTCCTCTCCTTCCGTGACAGCTTCTCCTGTTTCTGGTTGATCCGTGAGCACCAGGGAGCTGCATCCACCTCCCTGCCCAGCACGTGCTCTGGCAGGAGCCTGCTGTCAGGGGAGGGCAGCTGTGTGCAGGGCTGGTCTGAGGCCACGTTGGGGAAGGTGATGGTGCTAAAATCCCAGCGAGGTGCATGGGGGCCAGTGCTGCTCTCCTTGTGGTCTCCAGCCTGCCTGCTGGAGAAGCTCAGAGAGTCCTTTTGTCCTGTATCAAGAGGAACTGGCATTGACTCCCCCTCTGCACTGCCAGCATCTGATTCCTTTGGCTGCACTGACAAGGGCTTTTCATCTGTGGGAATGGAGTCTCCATAGTCACCTCCATCTTTGCTGGAAGTCCCTTCAGCTTCTGGAAGGTCCTCATGTACTTTATGTTTCTTCTCATGCAACCTGAAGACAAAGGAACAGTAAAAAATTCAGGGAGAGCATGTGGTAGAACTTTCTTTTCTTTAAATCCTGCCTGCTCCCTGCTAACAGGAAGAATGCCAAGTCTGCCAAGCCTGAAGAAAGGACAGCAAAGATGGCAGGAACCCCCAGACAGGTCTGCAAACCCTTGACAACAACCTCCTTGTTTGTGAGACAAATGAGAAAAGAAAAAAGCAGGTCAAAACTAAACAGTGAACGTCAAAGGTAGAATAGACTTCTGAGAAGTCTTGCACAAAGTTTGACTTCAATGTCCAAAAGAATCCCAGCCTTGATTTGTACAGACAACATTCCCAACCTGCCATGCCAGGCCCACACCCAGACATTGACCCAAAGACCTCCATGCAAACATGGACTTCAGCCAAAGCAGCACAGGCCAGGCAGAAACCTGCCTGACAGCACCTCTTACTGGAGTGAGATTCAGACCCTGATTCCAGAGAAGATGGGATAGTTCTCAGACCAGCAGTTTAATCTCCCAGTTCCTACAATTCCACACCTCCTCAGGAACTGATTTAAGTCAAGAGAGACTCTCCAGCCTTGCTCTCCCTGTTTCTGAAAGGCTGACGCCACCTCCTGGGAACAATGAGCAAAATTACTCATTGTCACTTTGTGCTGATGTTTTGGACATGTGCAAGCCCCAGAATGCAACTCTGCTCTCTGCTGCTGAGTCTTGGCAGGTAAGTTGGACTGAGGAGGTGGGTAAGTGCAAGATGTGCACTGTGGTAGCTGTGCTCCTGCTGAAAAAGCAGGAGGAGGCACCTGACACGTGTTCCTTTTGCACTGACCTCTCTGCCCTTCTTTTATGGCAATCTCAGCACCACAATTGGGGCACTTGGGGGCAATTTGCCCCTCTTAGCCCTGGCACGAAGCACACATGTGACAAAAGGGAACACTGCGAAGTGCTGCACTGCCTGGGGACAGCCAAGAGTAACTGTGCCAAGGTCAGCCCCAGCAGGAGGGCCTGGGGACACTGCAGCAAAGCAGCTGCTCCTGAGCCAGCCTGGCCTGAAGGGGATGGGAGAAGGCTTTGGCCACACCCTTACCGGGGGCTGGAACTCCTCCTCCTCTTGCGATGGTGTTTCCCAGAGCTCCTGCAGTGACTTCCCAAGTTCAGCTGCCTCTCGTAGGGAGATGGGACAGTGCTGCAAGGAGAGACCAACACACAGCCTGAGAGCAGGGTGAGGTACTGGAACCACCTTCTGCTCAGCCCCCAGGATACAGCAACCAAAGGCACAGAAAGTGTCCCCAAGTGGGACAAAGATGGCCCTCAGTTCATGCCCCATTTCATGTTCCAAATCACCTCCTAGGGAGGAAGGAGCAAGGAAGGGTAGAGTGCCACTTTTAGCCTTTTATCCTCCCAAGAGGTGGAATGCAGGGCCAAAGTCCTCTTCTCTGCCATTCCCTGGGGCCAGGCAGTGGGTACAGAGAGTCTCAAGGTCTTCAGAAAGGAGAAAGCAGCACAGGAAGGAAAAGTTGGTTACCTGGGGTCGAATCTCAGTACAATATAACCCAGCTGCTTCAAGTGGCTGAACACCTTAGAGCAAAGGAAAGCAAGAAGGTTAAATGACACCCCTAAACACAATTTACTTTAGTTCCACTATACTGAGTGAACACAGTGTGGCACTCATAGAGGAGAAAATACCAGGGTTAGGACCCAAAGCAAAGGTGGGGAAACAGGAACTGAACATTTAGAAGAAGGTGAGAGGGAACAACTCAAGATGACCTCCCTCCCCTTCCCTCCCAGATCATCCTACCCTGCTTCCAGCCACTGGAAGAGCTTGTGTGGCAGAGGCTGGACTGTCTGCCTTCATCCTCCTGCAACAGCTGGAGGTCCCAACACACCTGGTAATGTGACAGGCTCATTGCCTCCTGGCACAACAGGGTCTCGTAGGCTTCCTGGATTGACAGGGGCACATCTCTGTGAAAGAGCTGGACAGAGCCCTGCAGGGCAGAAGCTTGGTGTGAGTCAAGCAACAAATCTGTGCAAGCTCACACCAGTCCTTTCACATTGGTCCTGGCAGATTTAACCAGGTGTCAGCATCCCTGGTTTATCAGTTTTTGTGGTTTCAGCACTTTGGCCTGGTCCCAGCACCCTCCCTGACATGATATCCCTCTCTCCCCATGGATTACTTACAGTCCCTTGCCCAGTTCCCCCCTACCCTGGTTTGATCAGCCACACAAGAAGTTCCCACCCACAGCTCTCAGCTCCTGCATCGGTTTGGAGGATGCAGCTGGCAGCAAAATGGTCAGTTGATAAAATAATCACTGCTTTAAAAGATAATTTAACTTTGATGATGTGAGTGGTTCAGGACACAGCACAACAACAAAAGCACTTATTACAGGAGAAGGAATACAGGAGACCTTGTCCCTGTTAAGTAATAGCTGTGTTAATTACCCAATACAGCCTTGCCCCCTCTGCTTTTAGGGGGATTTTGTACTCAGCATCTGACTAAAACATTGCCATCAATCTGTTTACAAACTATTTGTCAGAATGCCAGGGGTAAAAAAGCCCCACCTTTGCTGCCAGAATTTAAGGGATGGCATCAGACACTCACAATCTGTTTGTTTTGCTGAGGGATAAAAGTTCCCTTCAGATCAATGCACCAATTCTACTGATAACAGGCTTTGGTGGAGAGACAAAAAAACCCTCTCTACAGCAAAGGAATCCAGCTGAGCCCTAAGCAGCATTTCTGCAGGCAGAGGAGCACTGAGCACAATGTAGTCTCACTACTCTGCCTGCCACATTTAAATGTCTTTCTGCCATATATACTGGAAAGAAATCCCAAGCAGCAATCCCAAAGATCTCTGTTTGAGCTGAATGAACTGGCCACAGATGCAACTAACACCCTCTGTCAGTGACACAGAGGCTGTGTAGGAGTACAAAATATGAACCCACAGCCTGGTGACAAACAGGTCCATCAGTAACACACTAAAAGAGACAATTCCTTGAGAAACAGATGTTTATCAGCTGCTACAGCTCCTGCAGTCACTGAGGACCCAGTGTCCCCATCCTACTTACACACTCCAGCAGGTACAGAGCTTCCTCGGGCAGAAGACACTGTTTGCCTCGTTCAGAGAACCCCATGGTGTGCCAGAACTTCCCCTGGAACAGGAGCACAAATCCCTGATGGGCTCTGGCTGTTCCCTGCTGACAGCCAGGCTCCCCCCCATTGCAAAATGCAAATTCAGCAATGTGTGAGGCAGCAGGAGATGATGGCACTGAGGACACTCTGTGGCACTCACCGCAGGGGACTTCAGCTCCACGATGCCCTGTTCTGGCTTCCACTCAGCTTTCACCAGACTCCCCCTGAGAAGGTTAAAGGTCAGGCTGTTATTGCAAGTGTGCCCTGCAATCAGCTCCTGCTGTAGCAACACAACAAGCTCAGGAAGGCGTCAATAGGAAACTTCCAGGTGGCATTTTCACAAGGCATTAGAAAGACATCATCCCCTGGATCTAGCAGCACCACTTTATCATCACCAACCAGTTAAAAGTGTCTTCACTCAGCAGCACAGAGACATGTCCACAGGCTGCACCAGCTTGCTGGAGATGCATGGCCTAAGCCAGGATATGTGGATATTGAGGAACTAACACAGGTTACCCAGAGAAGCAAATTCCTGTAAGTGTTCAAGGCCAGGCTGGATGGGGCTCTGAGCAACCTGGTCTAGTGGAAGGTGTCCTGCCTATGGCAGGGAGTCCAATGGGGTGATCTTTAAGGCCCTTCCAACCCAAACATTCCATGGTTCTGTACCATACAATTACTCAGCTGCTGCCAAGACACCCTCAAATTACTGTACCCCACCCACGGGGACTCACAGGGAAAAATTAATAGCTGCAGGCCAAGCAGAAAAGGTGTGTGTTGAGAAGTGGGTGTGAATGTCTCTCTCACAAGTGAAAAGTGCTGAAGTGCTGAAACCACTAAAACTGATAAACCAAGGATACTGATACCTGGTCAAATCTGCACAAGGCCACACAGGAGCATCAACGAGACACTCTGTAACTTGGATCATGCCTAAGAAGGCAGTGGCTGCTACCTGCAAAGGCTACAGGACTGTCAGTGTCGCACTGCTGCTGCTCCAACCCGGGCATCGAGTGCAGGTGAACTGCGGGGGGGGTCACTGTGCCGACAAACATCTCCTGCTACCAACAGCTCGATCCCACCAGCAACCCCTGAGCTGTGCTCTGCCCCCGGCATCACCCCTCCCACGGGGAAAGCCATTCCCAGGGATGGACTCACGGCCGCTCCGGGCGCTCCTCGGAGAGCAGCCGCCACTGCTCCTCGCAGCACCGCCGCAGCCTCTCGGCCTGCCGGGCGGACCCGTCGGGGAAGAAATCCTTCTGCCCGCGGGAGCTCCGCGGGGCCTCCGGCTGCTCCGCCGTGCTGCAGGACGACAGCGGGGTGGTGAGGGCCGGGAGAGCGGCCGGCAGCCCCGGGACCCCGCGGGCAGCCCCGGACTGCAGTGCCCACTCGGCCTCCCCGTACCGCGGCTCCCCCGGTGCCTCCCCGATCCTCCCGTACTTGAGTAGCCCCTCCGGATGCCCGTACCGGGGGTTCTTGCGGTGCTTCCCCAGGCCCCGTACCGCGGATCGCCCCGGTCCTCTCATCGGCGGTTCCCGCCGGTGCCTCCCAGGTCCCCCATACCGCAGGCTCCCCCAGTGTTCCCGCGACCTCCCGTATCGCGGGTGCCCACCGGTCCCCCACGGCACCGCCTCGGCCCCGTCACCGCGGGTTCTCCCGGTGTCTCCCCGCCTTCCCTCCACCCGCCCCACCTGAGGCGGCGGGACCCGCCGGCCTCCATGGGCACGTGCCGGACCAGCGTCCTTCCGCTGCCGGGCACGAGCGCCGCCAGGAGCGGGGGGCGCCGCCAATGCGCCCCCTGGCGGCTCGGAGGACTGCGGAGCGTCGGGGACCGAGCACCGGGAAGGAACCGGGGAAGGGACCGGGGAGGGACGGGGACCGAGCACCGGGGAAGGGGACGGGACACTCAGGGCTGGGCACTGCAGAGCGACGGGGACCGACTACCGGGAAGGGGACGGGACACTCAGGGCCGGGCACTGCGGAGCGTCGGGGACCGAGCACCGGGAAGGAACAGGGGAAGGGACCGAGGAGCGACGGGGACCGAGCACCGGGGAAGGGGACGGGACACTCAGGGCTGGGCACTGCAGAGCGACGGGGACCGAGCACCGGGGAAGGGGACGGGACACTCAGGGCCGGGCACTGCGGAGTGACGGGGACCCAGCACCGCGAAGGGACCGGGGAAGGGACCGGGGAGCGACAGGGACCGAGCACCGGGAAGGGGACGGGACACCCAAGGCCGGGCACTGCACCGGGTTTTGCCCCGGGATCTGACCCAGACCCGCCGTGCTGAGCTGCCCCCGTTTAACACCCGCCGCTCCCACACGGCCCCTCCGCAGCCGGGATGGGGAGAAGGGAGGGTGAAAGAAATCATGGATTGGAATAAAGGGCAGGAAGATTACGCACCGATAAATGATACGGGTAAAACAGGCTAGGTGTCAGTTAAAAAAAAAAAAAAAAAAAAAAGAAAGAAAAGAGAGTTGTTTATTTGTTTGCTAATTAATATTTGTCCCAGGCTTGGATATCTGCTCTGTTTGGGATTCTGGAAAGCAATGCAGCACCTGGACCACCTGTCCCTCCCCTCTTTCACCCTGCCATGCTACTCACAAGACCTTCTATCACGTTTTTCCCCCCTCTCTCCTCGCTGCATTTTGTCCTTTCTAAAAAACATTTCCCCAGAGGAAAATACATTCTTAAATAATTAATTCTTAATAATTAGGATATAAATAATTCTTAAATTCTCATAAATCCTTAAAATCTTATCAATTCAATAAATTCTTCAGTACATTTCCCCAGCATCGGTGACAGGCTCAGCTGTGCCCTGCCATGTGGAACCAGCCAGAAGTGGCTGTGTCCTGTCCACTGGGGCAGGAGGATTGTCCCTTCAGTGGTGTCACTTTCTCCTGGCTCAGGCTTCAGTAGTGGCTGGTGCCATTGACTGCCTGGAGTGTGCAGTGATCCAGTGGAGCTGGAAGACATGAAATCCCCCTGCACCACAGCCTCACACCTCTGCCAGCATGGCTGAACTGGCTGCCAGGGAAGGCATGGACAGATCTGATGGGGAAATGCACCAAAAGTTCAAGTTTCACCTCAAACCCATCTCCTGTTGCTGTGGGATGTCTCACAGGAGGCACTGAGCCTCAAGAAGGAAAAACACAGCTTTGCTCCCCACCAGAGTCCCTGGTTGCAACTGTGGTTTCCCAATAAAAGCCCTTTGACAAGATGCCAACATAGGGAGATGAATGTAAAAACCATTCCCTTCCATTTTCCACTGAAATGATTTAATTTTTGCTTCCTGCCTCATTATTTCCTCCTCCTGAATTGAGCCTTCACCTTGTGAGGGGGTCAAGTGATTTTGGCCAGCAGTGCCTCTCCATGGCATGTGGGGGGACAGGAACTCATGGATGGGGTGAGGGGCAGAAGACAGTGCAAGGGCAGGGGTTTTTCACCCTGATTTCCAAAAAATACATGTAGTTTGGAGACTGCTTGGACTGCCTGATTATCACATAATCCCACGACTCCACATCCTGTGGCTCTCAACTTTTGGGCTGTCACTCCTTTGTTTAGCTCGGTCTTCCCTTAAAATAGCTGTATTTAAATTGCTCAGGGAAAAGCTCTGATCCAGAATTTGCTTTTGTCACCCACTGTGATTACAAGACCCAGAAATGTCAAGACTAATCTCGGTTCATGTTTCTTTTGAATACTGGGATTTCAGCTGTCATGTGGTGGGGGGATGTCCTGTTCCTCTCAGGGGCACCAGCAGAGCCTTGTTGGGATGGGACTTGTGCTCTCCCCAGCTGAATTCTCTTATCACCCTAATTCCAAGTGTCATCAGCTGGGTGTGGGTGGTCCTGGGGGCTGCACATCCTATTCTCCACTTACAAATGGAGGGTGAGGTGGGTCTGTTTTCTTTCCCTTTAGGTATTCTGGGTTTGAGGTTGGATTTTTAACATTAGGTTTCTGTCCAGCTGCTTTGAAACTGTAGCTGTGGTGCTCATAGTGGGTTTTTTTTAATGGGTTTCTTTCCTTAAATTTGGGCTCCTTTTGCCTTTGTTCAGGGTGGAACCTGAATGCCTTTTGAGTGGAGCTTGACTGTCCTGGGTTCTCTTTGTGGACAGGGTTGTGAAAAGAAGCTAAAATGATGGTCACTGAGCTGAGCAGTGATGAAACCTGGCATTGTGAGTGAATGGTCTGCTTGGGGGGTCCTGGGAGCTCAAATAATGATGGATGTGGGACTGTGAGCCTGCAGACTACTGGGGAGGAAAAGCATGGGTGTGTGGCACCAGGGAGCAGAGCAGGATCCAGTCCTTGCTGTCCAGGTGGCAGGGGAAGCCATGGAGGAGGCTGATGGTGGAGGCTAAAGCTGCTCCTGACTTCTCTGTGGGATACTGCCCTCACCCCAAGCAAGAAAAGGCTTGATTTGACTGGAGAGACACCACACTGAATAAACCAGAGCAATGCATGTGGGCTCTTGGAGCAGGTGAGTGTGGTGCAGTTGCCCACTTTGCTGTGGTGGGGATTATTTTTTCTGATTGGGGAAAAATGTTAGTAAAGTGTAAAAAGAACTATTAGGATTAAAAATGTGGGCTGGCTGCCTCTTCTGAACAGGGCAGCCTGCTCCTGGTTCTCCCTCCTGCTTCTGACCCTGCTCCAGTTGGGAACAGAGCTGGGGTGTGTGAGGATGGGTTTGAATCCTTCCAGTCCTTTTCTGTTGTGCTCAAGTTGTGTTTGTGCAGTCCCTGTGTTCACAAGTTCCTTATAACTCCTGGATGAACTTGGTGTAAAGAGACTCTGTGTTTTTTTAAAAAACAGGAGAAGGTTTGGCCTTGGGGTTGTTTTTCTAGTTTCATATAGCACAGCCAGGTGGGAATTGCATGCTCTGTGCTGGAGCAGAGCAGCTCTGCCAGGTACAGCTACCTGCTTTAATCCCTGTGTTAACAACTCCTGCCGTTCCTGGCAGGGTGTTTGGAAATATTTTAGTAATTCTGCAAAAACCAGCTGTGCCTCAGACTTTACAAATGGTAACACTTGGAAAACAGTGTCTGAGATGTATAGCATGGCCCATCCTCTTGCCTTCATTGCAGCACATGGAGTGTGTTCTGATACCAGGAGGATTTGTTTGTGGGTGCTTTGTGTGATTTGGGACAGAAAAGGGGGTTACAAATGTTCAAGTCCAAGTTGGATGGGGCTTTGTACAGCCTGTGAAAGGTGTCCCTGCTCAAGGCAGGGATCTGAACTTTAAGATCCTTCCCAACCCAAACTAGTCTGTGATTCTATGAAACTCACTAAAACTGGCAAGTGCTTCAATTCTTGTGTGTGTTGCAATACCTGTGGTGTTATCACAGTTGGTCTGAGCTGTGCCCACATTCAAGACTGCCCAACCAACCTGTAATCATAGGTTAGCTGTAACTCAGCAATCAGTTGTCTGATTTTTATTATACCTAATCATATTCTAGTGGAAACAGCTCAATTCTGAGCTTTCAGAGCACCATTTAGACAACTTAAACTTCTTACAGTAGACCATGAGAAGGGGTGGTTTGGCAGTCTGTTCCAGCAGGATTTGGCAGAACTTGAATGTACACTGAAGTATTTGGGTTTGGATGCAGAGCAGGTAATGGTGTCAGGTGTTACAGCTTGTCTGGGAGGTGTGGGATCTGTCTGTTTTCTACCCTCACCTGGGAGTCTTTTGGCAAATTCCTCATTGCTTTAGGATGCCTGTGATCCTTCCCACAGTGTGTTACAGTGGGAGTTTGGGCAGGGCAATGGAAAGAGACTTTTGTCCAAACAGGAGATTACTGAGGAGGGTTTCTGGCCTAAACCTCTGTTGTCACTCATCAGGGCTGGGCTTGGAAGATAGGAGATTTTTAAGGAAAAAACCAAACAAACATGTCTTTGAGAACAGACCTTTGGGGATTAAGCAGTTAATACCTCTCCATAACCACTATGTGCTCTGGTTTGCTGACATCCCCCACTGCCTCCTGATGGCTGAGAAATGGAAAGAGCTTAAATTTCACTCTGTCTTCTAAATTTGTGGTAGAAATTGCCTTTGTCTGACTTTCCACACTGCAGGACAATTCTTGGGGTGCTGCTTGGTAGCAGAAAAACAGGGTTAGTATCATTATGCAGGGCTGTGGTGCACAATCAGCTACTAGAAACCCCAGCACTGATCTGAATCTGGGCTTTCAAATGCCACTGTGTGACTTTCTGGCCCTGCTGTCTGTTAGGCATCTGAGGATTTATTTGCAATCACTGGAAACAGCACTTTGTTAATTACATGTGAAAACCAAGGGACCACAGACAGTGTCCAGCAAGATTGATTGAAATAATCAGGAGCCTTTCTTACCTCAGTGATGTGCTGGGCTGAGCTGGAAGAAATGCTGAGTTATTTCTGTCTGGAGAGAATGGCTGAAGCTTTCCTCATTTCCCCAATTTGCCTTGGCATCCTGCTTGTGGTTCAGCTGGACAGACTGACAGTGGGGTGCCTGCCTGGGGTGAAGGAGCCTCACTGTGCAGAGTTTGAGGCTACAGATTATGCTCCTTGCTTGAGTTTCATAACTTCTGCAATGTGTCTGTGCTCACCAGGTAGTTGGAAATGTCTTCCCTGGCTTTGGTCTGGAGAAAAACTCAAAATCCTGCTGCTTCTTGCTGGGTATTCCATGAAAGGAGATGCCTTACAGGGAAATGCCTTCAGGTCAGGGACAAGTGACTAAGTCAGGACACACAGGGTGCCTTTGGCTTGTGCTGGAGACTGAGAGGGAGGAAATATTGTTTAAGGCAAGGAATTGGGAGATTAAGGATCTGCTCTGCAGTGTCTCATTAGCTTGTGAAGCTTCAGGCTATTCCTTACCTGCTCTGTGCACGCCAGGCTTTAAACCAGATGGAATGAACAATTCATGCCATGCTGCCTGTGTGGCTGAGTCCATAAGCAGAATGAGATGTGCAGCAGCAGGGGATGGTGTGCTCAGAAAGGGTGAAGAGCTGTTCAGTGTCTGCACCAGCAGTACCACAAACACTGATCTCCCTTCAGTGTCTGTGTTTCAAAGGTCTCTGTTTAGTTTATTTGGAATGCTGGTGTGTGCCTCTCTGAGCTCAAGTTTAATTCAAGTGCTACAGCAAGAGTTTAGAATAATGATGGTATTTTAACAACTCTGACAAACAAATCAGCCTTGCGAACACGGAATGCCATCTACAGCACCATGACAGGTTGAGAGAGCTTCAGTTCCAGCACTACAGCAGGTTGATTTGTTCTTGGTACACAAGGCTAAATGTTGCTTGCTTCTTTTTCTTATGGGAAGCAAACTGCCAGCAGAGTTACTGGATGGAGTGGGAAGGGATGAGTCTCCAGCTGGCAGCTGGTGTGAAGCAGGCACTGAGGGGTGGGAAGTAAGGCTGGTTGTGATTATGCTTTGTGCTATTTGAAAACTGGGCTGCTGCTTTGAAGGCTGGCCCATGGCAACACTTGTGGGGTGGGCTCGAGGAGCTGCCATGCCCTGTGCTGAGGAGGAAGGTGGGAGGAGACTTCATGTGATGACTGTTGACTCCTTTGTCTGATGCTTCTGCTCTTTCTCCACCAGCTTTCACTCCACAGCAGCTCTTCGATGCTGGGAGAAGGTTTGCCACTCTATGACACTTGCAATTCCCTCAATCTCCTCTTTGGCCTCCCTCCCTCCTGGGTGTGTGGCTGCAGGAGCCAAGCTGGGAGCCTGATGCCCAGAAGGTCTTTGATCCCAAATGTCCCACTGCATATGGGATCCTGCAGAGTGCCCTGTCTTTGGGCCATTAATCAGGTGTTAAAGACTCTGACCCCTGCACAGGGCTGGCCTTGACTTGGCACTTCCCAACCACATGCTGGTTCTTGCATTTGAAGCTGTGCACAATTTTCAAAGCCTACACCAAGGCCATTTTCTGGCTGTGACCCCCTTTTGTTTTAAAATTATAACCTGAGAATTTTCTCTCAAATGTGCACACGGTATTTTGTGTGATTGGATCCCATCTGGAGTAAAAAGGCAGGTTTGTAGGAGTGGTGCATTTCTGCACAGAAAGAATTGTGTAAATTGAAAACCACTCAGTGCCTGAGGGCTGTTATCTTTCTGCCAGTCACGTATGGCTCTGGGTGCAGATTGTAAAGGCAGTTGTCTGCTTTTTGCTCTTCAACAAGGCTTTATGCTGAAGGACATAGTAATTTTCACCTGACACAGCAAAGGTATTTTTTTGAGTCCTCTAAAACCACATTGGCAGCAGATGTGTTAGATGGAGCACTTGGGGGAGGTTTGGAGTCCAGTCTGTGTGTGCAGCAGCCCTGGGACATTTGGATGACTATTGTATGTGGCAGCTCCTGCCACACGTGCAGGGACTGTCCCATAAATCTCTCCCAACAACCAAGCTGCTTTCCCTCTCTTCTCCCATAAATTTGTTGCTAAAAATTGAACTAATTTGAACACCTGCATCCATGCTGGGCCTGTGAGAAGTTGGTAGAGCTCCTGGCTGTTTTGGGGAGTAGTTTATGTCCTGACAGCTGCTGCTGTTGGTCATCCTGGGAGCATTGAGCTTCACAAGACCAACTGGGTGAAGGGTTGTGCCTCTCACTGCAAACCTCTGCACACTTGAGCTGTGCTTCACACGTGGCTCCAGAGCAGCTCTCATTGGCGTGCAGCTAAATTAATGTTTTTATTTCATTTATTTCAGTTGGGAGGACAGAGAACTGGTGTCAGGAATTTCTCAGTGTCCATCTATGAGGTTTTAAAAGGTATGCCCAGGCTGAACTTGTGGGACAGGCTGGGATGTAATCTTTGTATCTAGTGCTCTGAACAAAGACTTGGAAAAATGAGGGTGATGCCACCGAAGTGAACAACTGTGCTCCTTTCTCCTGAAAGCCTCATTTTCCTTTTTTCAGGCATTGCTGGGAGCTGTCAGTAGCTGTAGGGATGGGTAGATTTAATCAAGAAGCTGTTCCAGCAGAAATGGCTGCACAGTGTCAACTCAAGCCAGGTATAATTTTATCCTAATGCAACTGGAGAGACATTTTTTCTATTTTTCCTTGATACACACCTGAAAGGAGATGGAATTTATGCTGAAACACCTGGCAGCAAGATGCCCTGCATGCAGGGGACAGCATGAGGATGGAGTTTAGTTGGAATTGATCTGTAATGTGTGCGAGCAATGATCCCACCAGCCCAGCAGGATTTGTGGTGGGAACAGGCAAGGTTAAACCCTTTGGTTACACCTACACATGCAGAGGTAACCCTGGATACAGAAACCCTCCTGTTATCAGTGTGCAACGCTGTAACAGGATGCCTGCCCGGCTGATAGGACCGGAGTGCAGCGCTGCTATCGAATGGGTGAAATGCAGGAGCCTCCGAGGGGGTGGAGGGTGGGCAAAGTCTCCCTGCCTTGGCTGCTGGGTGGGAAAGGAGGGTTGGTTTCGGGGCAGGGAGGTGATCTGTTCCCCCTCTTTGGGCCAGAAATGCTAAATTGACTCCTACAGCTTTGGTATCAGGGCTTTTTAGAAGGATACTGAAAGCTTGGAAGGCATGTGGAGGGAAACGCCTTGGAGGGAAGGAATGCAAGAACTCAATCTGCTTAGTCCTTATCAAATGAAGGACTGGGTGACTTAATTACACTTAAGTACTTTTCCAGATAACAAAGAGCACTTTAATCTTGCAAAAAAAAAGAGGCACAATAAGAGTTTGTCTGAAGGATAAAACCAGACCAATTGCAACTAGAAATACTGTGCAATCTGCTAATGACTTCCATTCCAAAGGGGGAAATTCTGTCTTCAGGTGGGATGGCATGAATTGCCCAGACTTGTGTTGCATATTGACTAAACCAATCACCTCATTTGGCTGAAAAAGACACTCTTGGAACGGTCAGGTAGGAAGGGAGGTGTTTCCCACCATGGAATGAGGGCAGCGGGCTCTGTTTTCAGCACTGTGAGGCTGCAGGGTCCAGGTTCTGGGGTCTTGGACATCTGGCCAACATCTTTGTACTGGCTGTAACAAAGCATCTGTGCAGATAAGTGGGCTGATGATCCTGCCTTGGTCTCAGCATCCACAAACTGGTGTCCAGAGCCTGTTCAGTGAGCCAGAGGCAGACCTGGTGTTCCCTGGTGCAGAGCTTGCTGGAGACAGTGGGTGGAAAGCAGCCTGTGCTCATATGAGAGCAGAGAAATGGCTTCTGCTCACTCTGTTTTTGCACTTTTAGTGCTGCTGTTGGCATTAGAAGGGCATTGTATCCAGATTATTCATGCACTGCTAATAACTCCAGAGTGCTGTGTGCTGGATCTTGCTTTCAGTTGCTCTCAGCACTTCAGCTATGCTGAAGCCAAGGGAGCTGTGCTGACAGATCTGAAAAAGTCAGAATTTGATATTAAATAAGTCTGCATCTGTTTCCAAAGCGTGGCTATAGAACAGGAACAGCATGATCCCTGTTGCTGGCATAATTCCATTTAAATGATATATCTGCAGATGGAAAAGCTGCTGGTGGATCTGCCTGGTGGTGTAGAGAGAAATGGAGCACCAGGCTTAGAACACTTGGTAATATAAGTTTTTGTAATTTCTTTATGGACTGGAGATGAAAGCTTTGTGGGTCAAGAAGCTGTCCTGCTGCAAGGAGGACACAGGAGCGTGGAAGAGTCCGCCTAAAATGTCCCCCTGTGCTTGCCCTGGTGCTGAAAAGACACCAGATCTGAGCTCTGTGTGTAGGGGTGAAATGGGATGGTACCACTGGCACCACTCTGGGATGGAAAACCTCCAGGGAAGCATTGCTATTGACGAGATCCATTTGCAAGAAAATGGAGTGCCTTTCTCTGGCATTGAAATTCCACCTGCAAATGCAGCCCTGGGGCTGAAGGCTGCTTGGTTCCTCTTTCAGCTCTGGTAAGGCTCCAGAAATCTGATGGTGCCTTTGAGGAAGGATCCTTGTTTAATTAAGTTGTAGGTGTTGGGAGGCCGGTGAGTAATTTCCTTTGTTAGCTGCTGCCTTGCTTGGAGAATGGCTGGCCTTGTAATTAATGAAACCTCTCCCGTCTGCATGGAAAACTGTCTAGAGACTAATGAAGGCCAGACCCTTCCAGAGGTGCCCTTGCTGCTTTGGGGACACCAGAGATGCAACTGGTTGTTGTGGGGAACAGACCATCTGGCAGCAAAGTAGGCAGCTCCCAGGCAAGCAGGTAAATAAACTGGATGTGTCAGCCCAAAGGGTAAATAATTCCTAGGGGAGAACAGAGATGTCCCCAAGAGGTGTTGAAGGCTCAGGAGCAGGACTGGGACCTCACCCTGTATTCAGCTTTCAGTGTTGCTTGGTCCTGGTGCTGCTGAGCCGCTCCTTTGCACAGCAGGTGTGACTGTCTTGGTCCTGCTTGTTAAAACCTGGGTAAAACTGAACATCAGAACATACCCACCCACTGCAGAGGGTGTTAAAGGGCAAGAAACCTCACACAGAGCCACAGGGGGAAGAGCCAAAGGCTTCAGTGTTGCAAGGGGAGCCTGAAACTCCCCAGAGCAGGATGGAGAGCCCAGCTGAACCCTGGGCAGTCTCTGTGATCCCCAGGGTGATGGGCCTGGAGCTCCAGCTGTGCACCCTGATGTTGATAAGGATTAAGTGCTACAGACACTCACATTGACTTAGGGTGTGGAGCGTGGAAAGCTCCTCTCTTTTATCACTAATAATTCTCCAACCTAATTTCTCTTTCTCCACACAAACCAACACGTTTCCCAGCAGCTGCCTGCTAAATCCCAAGTAGGTTTTGTAATTGGCCCCATTTGCCTGGAAGCTCTGCCACAGCAAAGCAGATTTTGTCATCTTTTCACTCCTCAGGAAAGTTTTCTTTCTCAGTGAAGAATGAACTTTTTTCATTCTGCCTTCAGTCCTTCCAGGAGTGGCCTATGGGGATTTCTGGAGCTGGAGGAACAGTTCATCTCTGCTACCCTGGCTGCATTGTTAAATTCCTGATAATGCAGATAATCAAGAATCATAGATATAAATTTGAACTTCCCACATTTCCTTTCAGGCTTTTGTAGACAGAGCTGCATTTGGGGTTCTCCCTGGTTTACTGGGGTAGGGCCCTTTAGGTTAAGGAGAAATTGAGACCACTGGATGCTGTCAGGGGCTTCTATGGGGTTTCAGACAAATCCTGATTCTCTGTTGGAGAGACCATGTCCACAGCAAATCCTTTTCCAGGAGTGTCCAGTGCATCAGGGCTCTGCTGCTGCCAAAAAGCAGCATTTGGGAGTTAAAGACAAAGAATGTGATGGAAATCCTGCAGCTCTGGGCTGCAGGGCTTTAATGCTGGCCTGTTTTCATCCAGGAGAAGGATCCTGGTGATCCTGATGTGCCTCTGAATGTGTTGTCAAAGGCAGGTGCAGGTCTGTGCTTCCTCTGCCTGCCTGCAGGGTCTGTCTCAGGACAAGAATTTACTGGGAAACAGTGGAGAGTGATGGGTCCAACCTTATTACAACTTCAGAGAAGTGAGGCTTGCTGCCAGGACCCTGTTTGCTGGGATGGGGTCTGTAAATGGGGGCTGCAGGCACCTGTGGCAGGCAAATGTGCTGCTTTTTCTGGGTGCATCCCTGTGGGGGATCCCTCCCTTACCTTGGGCTGCTGAGGGCTCCTGGTTTTGCCTGGCAGCTCTCCATGGCTGAGGGCACAGGGAACACAGTGTCAGGTAAGAGCATCTCCTCCTGGGAGCCTGAAGGCTCATTCTGGATAAATTGCCTGTATCAGCCCTTGTGTTGCTGAGCAACTCTCTGGGCAGCTGGCGGTGAAGGAGAGGGCTGTGAATTAGGGAAGGATCCACATCTGCTGGCTCTAATCAAGGTCCTAGCCCAGGATGCAGACTGCAGCCTGGTTTGGCCACTTGTCTTAACTGGAGCCCTGGATGAGTGTTCACAGATTCCATCCAACAGTGTTTGCATTTGTTCCTAATGCTTTGATCATGGTAATAAATCCCAGATCCTTTGGCAAATTGAATCTCACCCGGGAGTGTGTGAGAGCTATTAACATTGATGGGCTGAGGTGCTCTGCTAATTCCCAGCTTCCTTCAGCTCTGCAGGATGGTGCCACCTTTTCTCAGCCCATTTTGGGATCATGTCCAGGGAGGTGAGAAGTTTGCCCTCCCTCTGCCTCTCGGACTGCCTGTCCCAGCAGTGCTGTGCTGGCAGGGAGTCCTTGGGCTGCCAAGGAAGTGTGTCCTGGGGTGGGAGTGCTGGTGCTGTGGAGGGAGACATCCCACAGGATGGGCCCTGAGGGTGACAAACTTCTCTCCAAGGCTTGAGCCCTTCTGCAGACTCAAGTTTCCCATTGCCTTGTTTCCCATTTGTCTTTAGTAAAGATAACACACTTGGGCTTGCTATTGTAAAGCCATTCCTAGCCTTGGCTGCCCCACAGCTTTGGACTTTAATAATTAAGCTGAAAATCTGGTTCCCCTGAAGGGAGGTTCCCAAATAGAACCAAAGCCTGGCACTGCTGGCCAGTGAAGCTTCCAAAGGCAAAGGGGAGTTTCTCCATGGGTTTGTGAGAATTACAGAGATCAGAAATTTGCCTGTTGCTGCTCTGCCTCTATCAGAAAGGAACCACCTGGGGCAGCCACTGTGGTGGCAAGAGGCTGGTTCAGACCTTTCCTGGTGAGGGACACTGTGTTTCAGCTGTTCCCTGGCCAGGGGTGGGACTCAGCTGGGGAATCTCTTGCTTGTGTGCCCCAAGGTCCCAGGGGTGCTCACCCTGCCCCAGGCCTGGGATCAGCAGGTCAGTGAGATCTGCTGCATCCAAAGGATGCTGCGAGGGAAGAGCTGTCAGAAGGGAATAGCTGGGCAGGACTGGGTGAGAAGTGATGCTTCTGGAATCCAGGCTTGTGGCAGCCACAGAGCTTCATCTGCTGCAGCCTCCCTGTGCTTTGAAGGGATCAATCACCTTGAGATCTGTCCATGCTGGTGCTCACTGCTGGGGCTGGGGCTGTCCTGATCAGTGGCTCATCTGCCAGATCTGCTGTCCTAGCACTACCTGCAAGAAATCCCAGCAGCTTCCACCATAATTTGCCAGTCCTTGAAAATCCTGCACTGGTTTTGCATTTGAAGGCTGATTTGAATGTTTTAAGTGTTTTTGGCCTCTGGTTTTGTTTGCCACCCACTCCCCTGACCTGCTTTGCACTGTGACTTTCTTCTGTTGGCTGCAGCCTGCAGTTCCCCAACATCAGTCTCCATTAGGTGACACCTTTTTACCAACATTTACATGCTCGATGTACAATCAGTTAATTGCTGTGCAATTTCTCACCCGGGTGATTTATTACAAGCTCAACCAGTCACAGGCTATAATAATTAATCTGCAAATTGAGCTTGCTTTTAAATTAAGCCATACATTATCGCAGAGTGAGTAAATGCCAGCTCTTTGGATTTAGAAGGCAGAGTCACTTCTCTCACCAAAACAAACCATGTGGCTTTAATGTGGCTTTCATGTGTCCCATCATCCCCAAACACTGGGAAGCCAAAGCAAGGATTAATCTTGGTGCACTGAGAGCAAAGGGTGAGTTCATCCAATTTATTGGGAGCCATCAGCACCAGAAACCAACTTGCCATGTGAAACAGGGCAGCTCAAGCACCAGGCTGAAAACTAATCCTAATCTTAAACTTTGCCTCTTATCCCCTGGTGTTGGACTTGACTTAAAATAGCTTGAGAATAAGGGAAGAAGATGATTTAATTTTTCCTTGTTTTGCAGCTTCCACAGGGCTGCATGTCTCTGATCCAGCTGGGAGAGTCAATAGGTCTCAAATGAGCAATGCTTGGTATAAATTCCTCAGTAAATACCAAATGCCTTTTTGGTTTTCTGCATCTTTTAAGACTTGGGGAGGAAACTACTGTCATGTGGGTGGGTCCATCATTTAAAGAGGACAAAAACTGCTGGGAAGGGAGTGGTGTCAGCAGCTGGAAGTTCAGTGTTTCTGCAGAAACAGCCCTGCTTATGCCATGTGTGGTAGATCTAAACTTTAAACCTTTCCTGCCTTTCCTTTTTTTTTGATTTCCCCTTAAGTGAACCCTTTCACTTAAGGGATGATTGTTAATCCATCCACATTGGAGCAGGGGGTCCCAGGGATGTCTGTGGTGCTGAGCACTGGCCATGCTGGTTCTCTCCCCACTGTGGGGGCTGTCCCCCCCTCTCCCTGCAGCTGGGAGCCCAGTTCCCACCCATTCACTCATTCATTAATCCCTTTCATTCCCTGCTCGTTTGTTCTCGTCCTCTGCAGCGTGGGGAGAAAATTGCAATCCTGAAAACAAATAGGAATTCATCTTCTCTTTGGAAATAAAAGCTGGTCCATTTAAATACTTGGTTCTCTTTGAGGTTTGCCTGTGTGCAGATGAGGCTGAGGTCTCCTGTAATGGAGTGGAAGCCTCGGTGCTGGGCAGGGACAAAGCAGGGAACTCATGCCTCCTTTTTTATCACTCTGTCCCTGTGCCTCCCGAGCTGAAGGGGATGAGATGAATTTTCCAGGGCAGATAGGTCAGTTTTAATGAGATACTTCTGTGCTGCTCTGGCCTCTGATGCACATGATTAAAGCAGAGAGATTTGCTGATTAGTTTGGGTTTTTCTGAAGGCTGCAAAGGTATTGTGTGGCTCCTGCCCGTGTGTTTGCTCCAGCCTGTGCTCAGGGGAGGTGCTGGGCTGTGGGTCCATGTGACAGCAAATTTGTCTGCCAGGACAGTGACCCTTTTCCTGAGTGTGTGGGAGCCCTGACAGATCTAGAGGGACCAGGATCTAAACCCAAGAAGTGCTTCCCTCCTAGAGGCATGGGAGAGGCTTCTTGGATTCCTGGGAGGAGAAGATGGCAGTGGTATCTGTCTGTCTGATGCCTCACTCCATCTGATCCCTTCACTTAGATTTGTCCTTATGGAAATCACAAGCTTTGCCTGAAACTTTGCTGGAAGAGCAGATTTAATTCCAAGCAAAAGAGGCACTGGAGCTCAGCCTGCCCAGCTTCCCATCACAGCTGGGCTGGGTCACAGTGTCTGTCCGTGGCTAAACAGGGTTTTCCTGAGCCAGGTAAGCTGCTGTGACACGAGCAAGGATGACTGTGAGCCCAAAGCTCCTGCTCTGTGGTGGGGACATGGGGGCAAGGGACTCTGAGTCAGGCTCCTGAAGTGGTGGGACAAGGTTTGGGGAACTTGCTTTGTTGCCTGTGTGTGAGTGGAGGCTGATTTTGTTTTCCTCACAGAAAGTGGAATGATTCTGTTGCAAAAGTGGAATAAGTCCTCCCAGGTTGGATGTGAACAAGCTATTTAGCTCCTGCAGACCATTAAGTATTCTTAAAATGTAAGTTTTCCAATTTACAGAGATGTTGAGGTGTTCTGGAAGTGGTTGCTGCTTCCTGAAGTACCTCAGTTTAAAGTGAGCAAATCCTTGAATCCCTTCTCCCTGTCTCATACAAGGAATTTCTTTTCCATCCTGAACAGGCTAAATTTCCTGAAAGAAAAGCTTGTGAGAGTAATGAACTCTGGGAACTGCTTATCTGCCTTTTGAAATAAAAATGCTTTCGGCCTGGAAGCCAAGTGATATCTTGCACTTAGCAAAAATAACTAAAACATACTCCATCTCACATGTCATCTGCTCACAAAACTGCTCTTGATGGACCTACAAAGCTGGAATTGTTTCCTGTGTGACTGACAGGGTTTAGTTAGTATCAGTTTCTGGAGGGCAGTATAGTGAATTAAATCTTGCCAAGTGAACTCAGGAGTCTTTGCTTTGGATGAGCCCATTTTACCCTCATCCTGTCCAAGTGAAATAGTGCTGTTACTTCCCTAGGATGTAGCTTGCCTAACAGGATAAGGGATCCTGTTACCCAGTGCTGGCAGTCCTTCATCCTCCAGTGTGCTTGGAAAACTGGATAATTCTGCCTGCCAGTCTGGCAGCTGTTTGTCTGCCACAGTGCCAGAGAGGGAAGACCTTCAGAACCCTGTCCCACATTGCTGTCAGTGACATGCTGGAGAGTCACCACTCCATGGGGACAGAGCCACTGTGACCCCAAAAGGGGTCATGAGCCACTGCTTGCCTGCACAGCTGCTGGGAAGAGCTTTGCTGGCTTTTTCCTGAGTCAAAACCTCTTGAGTTTGCTTTTTGCCACTTGAGTTCTCTGTAGGCAGAAGGGAGAATCTCCAGCTTGATGTGGATGGGTAAAGTGAGGTGTTGTGGGCACCCAGAGCAGGGTCCCTTCTGGAGGAAGCAGCACGTGGGTCTGGGCTGGCCTCAGCAGCAGAAGGCATCCCTGAAGTTGTGCACTGCTCTGCCAGCTGGAGGCTAAAGCTCCTCCAAACCTCACTGCTCTGCCTGATTCATCCCTTTGGACTCTGCATCTTGCTCCTGCTCCTCACCACTGCTTAAGGCAACAGCCCCCTGCTCTGCACCCACAGCCAGGGGGAAAGTGCCATTTCTTGTTTAGAAAACACTAAAAACCCCTCTGTGCCTGTGACCCAGATGGTGAAAGGAGGAGCTGTGGCCTAGCAGGCTGCCAGAGTGACTGTGCATGGACACAGGTCCATGTGCAAGGCTTGGTGCCCCTGCGTGGCTGGTGACCACACCTCAGCCATGAGGCTTCTGCCTGCAGGGAAGTGTTTCCCCCCATTTGGGGCATGGGGAGAAGGCTGAATTGAAC
This sequence comes from Argya squamiceps, assembly GCA_037834095.1. Classification (NCBI taxonomy): domain Eukaryota; kingdom Metazoa; phylum Chordata; class Aves; order Passeriformes; family Leiothrichidae; genus Argya; species Argya squamiceps. The sequence continues at coordinate 6,685,820 of JBBMKD010000054.1, read as the reverse complement.
TTCAAGTTTTAAATCATTTGGGCATTCTTCCACAGAGGTCTCAGCAGGTGCTGCTGAAAGATATCCCATATCCTTCTTGTGTGGCTGCTCAGCAAACTAGGGGCTGGCCTGGGCTGGGTTCAGCATGTGCTAATTAATATTTATCTTTAGCCACTACACAAATGCAACTCTGTTGCCCAATCTTTAATGCAGGATGACCTGGTCCTGCTCAGCTGTGAAGGACTTTTCAGTTTTGCAGCTCTTTAAGGATAAATAACATGAAAGGTTGAGCTTTAATTGTGCCTTTAAGTGAATTTAAGTCTCTTGAAAAAGCTGCAGGTTGAAGCAGAGATTTGGGAGGATGAAGTGCCTTGCTGCAGGGACAGCTGGTTTGGCAGGCTGGGGCTTGGGGTGTCTACAGAGATCAGAGCTTGTTGCCTTCTTGCAAGGTTAAGATTGGATGAGGAGCTACAGCTGGGCAGGGTCTTTATTTCAGCTGGAAGGCTGAAATAGCTGAGGCCATCTCCCTCCTCCACTGGTCTGCAGCAGCACTGCCAGGCTGCTTCTCCTCCCCCACTTAACTCACAAGAGAAATTAATTTCTGGAGCTGTTGCTTGCTGTTTCTCCTGAGAAGTGGAGAAATGCCAATGGGAAAATACAGCATTTCCCCTCACCTGTCCTCTTAATTTTGAGTTAAAATACAGTCAGGCTCCTGGGAGGAAGAGCCTCTGCTGTGGTAGTCTGTCTTGGTATTTAATTTAATGCAATTTCATGGCCTGTCTCTAAAGGTCTTATTAACAAGGTGGGTGTGAATTCAGTGTGAAGGCACTGGAGCAGCACTGCCTCCAGCAGCATGTGGTCCTAGTCCTGGTCTAGCTGTCTGGTTGGATTTTTAGCTGCTGCTGCCTTGTTCTTCAGAGGCAGCTTCCCTCTCGAGGTGGAGGAAATTATAGGAGATCCTGGGGAGAGATTTGTCATGCCCAGCACATACCCCACCAATGCTGAAGCTGTTATGGCAGAGTCGAGCTGCCAGAGGGTTCAAATCCCATCACACCAGCACCAAGAGTCAAGGAAAAGAGCCCAGAATGACTGGTGGTTGTAGGTGGTGAGTGGGTGGGAAAGACCCCACAGGCACCCTCCAGGGATTTGGAGAGCTGGGAGCCTGCTGACATTTATCCTTGTAGCCCCAGTGCATCAGGGACTTGCTGCTGCCAAAAAACAGCATTTGGGAGTTAAAGGGCAAGAATGTGATGGAAATCCTGCAGCTGTGGGCTGCAAGACTTCAATGCTGGCCTGTTTTCTTCCTGGTGATCCAGGAGAAGGATCCTGGTGATCCTGATGTGCCTCTGAATGTGTTGTCAAAGGCAGCTGCTGAATCCCTGCACTGTGGGGGAGAGCTGTGGAGGAGGAAGGATGGTGCCTGTGTTGTTGGGTTAGAGTTGGTGTCAAGGTTGCTGTTCCTGAATCCTTGGGGTCTTCAGCACTGCCAGCATTTACTTGAACAACTGATGTATTGATACTGTAATCATGCCCAAAAGGCCAGGATGGGGAATCCAGGATGGGAATTGATGAGTCTGACACACCAACAAGATATAATGATCCTCTGGGCCCCAGGCTTTGCTGTTTAGGATAAGGAGAGGAGAGAAAAAACAAACCCCAGTATTAAAACCAGCAAATGTGCAGAGGCTGCTTCTTGGGCATGGTGGGGACACTTGGCACTGAGGTGAGCCTGTACAGCCCTTCTTGTGGAGCTGAGCTGCCTCCCAGTCAGGGAAGAAGAGCCCTGGTTCACTGTGTGGGTGCACAGATCACTGGCAGGAGCCAGAGCCAGGCTGGGGAACACTTCAGCTGTGTGCTGGAGGTGTGGGAAGCAGTGTGACCAAACCCCAGCATCTCACAGCTGTGTTTGTGAAATCCAGCAGAAATGACCCTTTGCTGCCCTGGCTTTGTGTGAAGCCCCAGCTTCTGGGAAGAGCTAAAAATTGATAACAGCATCCAAAGGGGGGGCTCTATTCTCTCCTGTAATGACTCACTGGTGCAGCCATGGGCTCACTGCTGCTCTGCCTGAAAGGATGGTTAATATGCTCTGTGCAGGCGCTACTAGTTTGCATCCCTCACCCACTTTGTTACTGATGTAACTGCACCCAGCTGCAAATTAATTGGGACTTCATTGTCCCAGAGCAAATTGCTTGCAGATGTATCTTAAATTCAAGCCCATGAACTAGAGTGGGGTGGTCCTGGGTGTGCTCTGCACCACTCTGCATCAAACTGAGTGACAGTGCTGGGAGGGAGGGATGCAGCTGTGCTCCAGAGCAAAGCTATCCCAGCCCTGGGTGCCTTCAGCCTCACTCAGGGAGCCTGAGAGGAAATAAAAATAGGAAGAGGGTGATGCTGGCTAAGCTGAAATGAATAGCTCTTTGTGGAAGTACCTTGGTGTCATTTGTCATCTCTTTTCTGCTGCACTGGGGTCTGTGGTGCTGTGAGTGGGGGTGAGCTCTGGGAGCTGGGATTGATCCCTGTTCCCTGTGGGACTGAGGGTCTCGTTGTGCCTGGGCTGGAAGTGCTTTGACCTGCACATTCAGGCTGGTTCTGGAGCTGGTTTTATCTTCACCCAGCACAAGCACAGCGTGAGTGAAGTGTTCCCTCTTTTCACAGCATCGACGACAACATAACATTAACGATCCCAAATTAATGATATGTTGAAAGCTCAAGGCTAAGGCAGTAGGAATTAATATCCTTGAGACCTGTCTAGTTCTGCCTCTTCTGACACCTCCTAATTTTCCATGTAAATTGGCTTATGGATCCCTGGCTCTAAGGCTGCCTTGTGTGCTGGTGGGGAGTCTGGCGTGTCTGCTAGGAAATTATCCAGAGTAATGGTAGGGTTGTAATTGTGCTGGAGCTATTCAGATCTGCCTCCCCTGTGTGGACGTCCTCTCTGTGACTATCTGAATAATCACTGCATTTAGAGCAGTTTCACACACATTTCAGGTTTCTTAAGTACTCCATGCCAGCGTGTGATGGGCCTGTGTGTGCACAGTTGTGCTCATAATAAAACATCTTGTTTAATCCTTCTCTTATATTGACCCAACCGTGCATGAACAGCAGGGACAGTTCTTAGGTACACACCTAGAATAAGCCCAGGCTGCAGCTTATCCAGGCAAAGTAAACAGACTCAGAATTTTGGAGGAAGTAAATAAAGGTGTGAGCACAGCTGCAGGCAAATCCATTCAAGAGGTATTGATTTGCTCCATTCTGGATCTGTTACTGTACACCAGAGCAGGCTGAAATCTGTTTCTGACTTCCCAGGAAATCAAATGTGGGGGTTGATTTTTTTTTTTTAACTAATGTTGCAATAGGGACAAAAAGCTGCACAAGTCATTTGTTCAACAGAAGTTCATTCAGCTTTTAAATTAAAAAAGGTTTATTGACTGGTGTGTTTTAAGTGCTGATGATTTGAGGACTCTATAGCACAATGAGAATTTGTCCCTCCACACAAATATAATAAATAAAAACAAGGTATGTTTTTATTTATAGAGCCAGAGTCCCATTGTGCTATGGGTTTGCAATTGGAAAGTTCCCTCAATTTGCACATTGCAGTGCTGCTTACTTTTGAGGCCTGAGCTGAAGATGGGAACCATAGAAACATCAATAATAAGTCCCCTGAAGAAAAGGAAGCTTTGCTGAAATAACATCCCTGCTTGACCCTGAAAGATGGTTATGGGAACAAACCTGTGGGAAGCTGGAGGCACAGCCAGGTGTGTGCCAGCCTTCAGAGGATGCTCAGGGGATGCAGATGTCCCTTTCAGGTTCAGCCCAAAAAGGGCTGGCAGCTGCTTTTAGGTAGATGTGTATGAGGGCAGGGAGCTTTGCTAAGTCCAGGACAGAGAATGAAGTCCAAGCACCCAACTTCTGCAATATCTCAGCAGAGATTCTCTAAGCACGAGCTCCACTCTGACCAGGTGAAGTGATTTTGTCAGTCAGGGAGGAAATGAAAACGTGCAGACCAGAAACTCTTACCGGCTCAGGAAGGATGCTCCATTCCTGTCCTAGAGAGTTGTGTTGCCAGCATCCCCTTGCTGACACTTTGTGCTTTGTTGGGTTTACTTTGCTGTGTGGGGTGTTTTGGCAGCAGCATGGCCAGGGAATGCCTGGGGAGGGAGCCTGGACAGATGCTGAAACCCCTGTGCCAGTTGGACTGAAGAATTATAAACAGCCAAGATCAACTGTCCTGACAGAGCCACTAACAAGGCAATCAGAAAGCAATAGATTTTGGTAAAACTTCCCTCTGGTTTTAAAAAGCTCAATAATTCTATTCTCAGAATGTGCTTGAAGGGCTTGGAATTGACTGTGAGGCTTTTTTTTTTATTTTCTTCCCTAAGTGAAAGTAGCAGGAAATAACTTCTGCAGGTGGTATATTTAAAAAGAAGAAACCCAACAAATTCTTTCTTTCATAAAGAACAAGAAGATTGTTTCCCTTTGGCTACCCTTCCCTCAGTGCTGAAATTGTTTTGCTCTCTGAGTCTCCAGTCCCCATTGCTCTTTCTGAAGCTTAGAACAATCCTCCCAGGGGTGCTGCTCACTTCTCTTGACTATTTCCACTCCTCAAGAGGCACAAACAGTGCTGACTGGTCTATTTGCCAAGTCCTTAGACCTTCCCTGCATCTGTTTTCCTTCCCACTGCCTGTATCATCACCCTTGGTCGTGGATCTTGTTTAAAGACATCTCACTCCCTGTTATTTGGTGAAAAGATGACATAGCCAGGTCCCAGCCCTTGTCCCCTCACTGCTGTCAGTGCTATCCCAGATTCTTCTGTGCAGGATTTACAAGTCAAACCCAGCCTGAGTAACACAGCCCTTTTCTAGCTCATCATCAGGCTGTGAGGAAGGAGCAGACTAAAGGAACTGTGGAATTTGTTTAAACTTGATATCCTCAGAAGTTATCCCATTCCTCTTTAAAGAAGGGAAGACACAGCTGGCAGATCTGGGTATCCCAGCTCCTCACTGGCTGCTGGAATCTGTTTTCTGTGAGCAATTCTGTACATCAGCTGTGTGTCACCCTGTCTTGAACTCATCTGAACAAAGCAACATTCACTGCTGGGCCATCTCCCCCAGCCCAGGGGATGTATCTGAGATCTTTGCAGATTTTGAAATCAGCATATTTTAAAGAATTAGGACCATGAGGTGATTTGGGGAGATCAGAGGAATGGAGGTTATGTGCTGTCTTTAACAAGCCAAGGCTCAGCTGCTCTGCCCCTGGTGCTGCAGCTCCTCAGCAGCTTTGGTCTGTCACTGGTGGCTTTGTCTTTTCTTGAGCTACCCACTCTTCTCTCCTGGTTTCCTTTCCTCTATTAAAGGAGAGTCAAGATAAGCAGTTGCTTTTCTCAGCAGTACTGTAGATTTTATCTGAGACAAGAGCCTACACTTTCCAAGGGTAAAATGACCCTCATTATTTTTCTGTCTCAAGCCCTCATCTGACGTTTGGGTCATAAACATTTGTGAAACATCTGAAATTTTTAGACTCAGGAACTAGAGGACAGCAACATGTCAGCTTTCCTTCTTAGCAGCTCATTTTAGTGGTGAAATCAGAGCCCTGAGATGTCAAACTCCATTCTTAGGCAGCCAGAAGAAGCTCTTGGCATGACTCAGACCTTGTTTTGCTTGGCTTTTCTCTAATCCCATGTCATAAATTTCAGAGGAAGCAGTGCTGAGTGAGAGGAGGCTCTGGACTTCCCCCTGTGGCCAAGGGGTCAAAGGGGTCTGAGGCTGCCCATGGCCCTGACCCATTTCCTTGTGCCTCCACGGGCTGGGCAGTGCTGCCATTGTCTCCTGGATGCAGATGTGCAGGGTGCCATCCCATTTTGGAACAGGTCCCCACACCCCTTGGGAGGGCTGGTTTGGTCCCAGAGCATGTTCAAGGCAGGTTCCCTGGTCAGCTGTTGTTGTAGGTGTGAGGGTGAGTTTGGAGATAAAATAAAGGGGTCTCCAGCATGATTAGGTCTTTATTACATTCTTCCTCTGAAGGATAACTACCCAGCTCAGCCTCTTCTCCCATCCTGGAGCCTTCAGAGCACCAGGAGAGCTGGTAGGACCAAAGGGAAAGGCAGAACCCGACTGTACTCAGCACAGCCCTTTTCCCAACTGCACACAAAGCTGCTCTGCTCCTCTTCCCACTAAAGCCAGGAGTAATTAGCTGTGCTGTGGCAATATAATGAACAGTGGGGCTGGATTTACTGGGTAAAGCCTCCCTCAGAACACAGGAGACATCTTAATTAGCCTGATTGGGCCACTACACGATTCAGGGTTGATGAGGAGAGGCAGGAATGCTGTTTTTCTTTTTTTTTTTCCCTTTTACCCTGAGCCTGAGAGTGTCAGGAGAAGAGGGGGGAGGTTTCACTAAAATCCTCCCAAGAAAGACACATGATTTATTTCTCATGGAACAATCAATGTTTCCCATGCTGCAGAAAGGCTGAATATTAATTACAGCAAATGAGCCCCTTCTTATTGAGCTGCCAGTGTTTGTTCTTAGCCCTGAGCCCCCCAGTACTGACTGGGGGCTGTAGCTGGCACAGCCTGGGAGCAAGTGTTCATATGCTTTCTTCAGTGGCAGCAGTTGGCTGAGGAAAAATATCTGGATCTGAATGAAAGCAAAGGACTTGTTCTCACTCTGAGAGGTGACATTTTACTCTTTTCTTTTACTTCTCAAATAGTTTCTGTGTTGATAACATGACAAATGTACAAGTCCAGAGCACTTGAAGGTCTAAGCTGAAATGGTAGCTGGAATCTTGGTGGTTGTAATGAGTTGACCTTTATGAAAAACAAAAGTGGGAGGGAGTTAAGTCTCCAAAATGTTTTGTGCAAGCTGAAATTTAAGTCTTAATTCATGATCAGAGAGGAAGGAGGACAGGGAGCCCTGCTGTGAACAGTCTGCTCCATTCACAATCTCTTCCAATTTCATGGTGGGAGGGATCTGGCTGCTGGAGAAGGTGCACGTCCAAGAGCAAAGTTCCTGAGGGAGTAAGTCAATAAGAACTTTCAGTAACTCTCATCACTGATAACTTCACCCAGTGTTTCCATCCCTCTGCTTATCCCTGTTGAGTATTCTGTGCCAAAATGTGCATGAAAATGTTAGAATTTGGGTTTCTGTGTTCAAGCCCCATGGGAGAAGGCGGCAGAGGACTGGAGCCTGGAGTGGGATGTGGGTGTGAAATGTTGTGCTCCCGGAGGAGGCAGGAGTTTTCCTTGCTGTGGCTGCCTTGCAAGGGCTCTGCTCTCTTCCTCTGAAGTGTCTGGTGGAGCAGGGAACAGCAGCCCAGTGTTTCCAAGCTGCTGTGCTTACAGCACCATGTGTAGGAAGATAATTGTAAGACCTCCTCTGGACTTAGCTAAGGCAACTGAATAGTAACTGAACACCAGAATAATTAAAATGATGTCACTGACTCTCAGGCTGCCTACTCTGTAAGTGGGAACCTGCAGGGGACACGAGAGCACAGGCTGGAGAGAAGGGCTGATTCACCTGTTAACTCAGTTTTAAGTGGAAGAAATAAGGTTTAAAGCTTAGACAGGGACATGCTCCAGTTTTGGTTTAACTGAAGCTTGGAAAAATTGTTGCCCCAAATGCATTTCTGTGGATCCAGACCCTGCAGATCCTATTGCAATGCAGTGCTGGATGATGATGCAGTTGGTATGTGGGGTAGGATCTGCTCTCTGGTGTGCTAGAAGCCCCCTCACTGCTGTGGTGTCAACTCACCCCTGGTGTGATGGGCAGAACGTGGCTCTCATTTCCAAAGGACTGACCCTGTGTGGACCTGCAGGACAAGGCCTTGAGCCTTCAGTGGTGCTTGTGCTGTTCAGCTGCTGCTGTGGGCAGGGTGAGGCTGCTGCAGTGACTTGGCTTTGGAGGAGCAGAGGAGGGAGGGCTTCCTGCAAAGGGTGGACCCCAGGGAGCCTGGACCTGACTCCAGCAGTGTTTGGAGATGGTGAGAGTGCTGAGGTTGACACCCTAACAGCTTTTCTGATATGCTTGTCCTCAGTGCCTCTGGAAGCATCTCTCTGTGCACTGCCACCTCTCACACTCAATCCACATCTCGAGGGTGACTTTGCTGTTGTTGAAGCCCAGCTCTACCCTTTGGGAGGAACCAGTGCTGCTGCTCTCCCTGAGCCAGACTGGGGCAGCAGGAGTGGTGTTTCCCACAGCCAAGGCAACCCTACTGGTAGAAAGATGTGAGAGGAATGATTATTGTGTCCTGTATGATCATAGGAGCTGTTTCCCAAAGGGGATATGGATAGGGACAAAGGCTCTCAGAGCTGGTCTCCTCTCCCATGTCTTTCTGCAATTGTGATCTACATCTCTTAGCAAAGTTTTTTCCCCCCAGTGGTGCAGTGAGTTCCCTGTTCAAATGCTGCTCTGTAAATGCAGATTCTGGAGGCTGGAGGAGCCCTTCACTGGGAGATGGAGGCTGTAGAGGAGACATCCCTCCCCTTTTACTTCTCTCCTATGGCTGCATTTCATTTTCGCTGCCCCTCCCCAGTGCCACAGCAGGGATGGAGCCAGTGGAAGGGCTGTGAGGGTTTGGCTGTGCTGCTTTGCTAACAGGAGGTGAGCAGGGAAGGGCATTGCTGTGTGCTCCCTGCATCTGGCAGGAGGATTTAGGAGGAGGAGTGGGCTGGGGATGTATCCCTACCCTCCACGTGGCTCCTCTCCCCCTGGCAAGCCTGCTGAATGAAATGTGTCCAATTAGCAGCCCAGGAAGTCTGAGGAATCAGGATTAGTCAGGTTCTGGCTGTGTCCCAGGGGCCAGTGAGTCACCCCACCTTTCCCTCCTCCCCACCCTGCAGCCTCCATCCATGTGCTCCATCACAGCTGAGGTTTTCTCCTGGGCAGGTTTAGCTGTGCAGAGACTTGAGGTGGAGAAGGATGTCACCAGCTGGGCCCCAGGGACCTCAGCTCCAGGGATAGCTTGGCAGAGCTATGACTAGGGGAAGGCAGGGGTTTTTTTGCTGCCTGTGGGGACACAGGGAGGTGGAGAGTGGAATAGAGGTAACTGAGAAGGGTGAGCTGGGGACTGAATCCTGCCACGATCAGCCAAAGATGGCTTTGTCACCAGCAGGGAAAGTAGGAGTAAAAGTAACTGGACCATCTGCCCTTTTGTGGGAGTTTATCAAGAGCAGAGCTGTGACATGTGGCTTCACTTGCACCTCTGAGGACAATGAGGGGAAGAGGAGGGGCTGGAGAGTGAACCCATCTGTCGCCCTGCTGTCTGACAAGGAAGCTCACAAACACATGGGATAAGTGCTGGCAAAATGAGCAGAGGAAATTTGTCTTCTTGAGCGTAGTAGGCTGTTGATCTGAAAAAACAGATTGACTAGTTTTTCTATCGCCCTTTGGTTTTGGGGGTGCTTTTCCCCTGGTTTTTCAGCTGGATTTCCTTTTGATTTCTCTCGGGATAGAAAATGGGCCATGTATGGGAAGCAGGACTGCTGGGAAATGAGCTGCCTTACCTCTGTGCCCTGCTCATGGTGCCTCTCAGGCAGCCCTCACAGCACTCTGGGCTCTCCATCCCTGCACAAGTAGCTGTGCCCTTCCCTGCTTTGCAATTCCCTTTATTCAGGCTCTGCCCTTGGTAACCAAGGCACTGAGACAGGAGATCACATAATAAATACAAAGAGCAAAGAGACAAAGAGGTAAAGCTGAACACAAACCAGAATGTCAATGGACTCTCTGACTGAATAAAGCCAGCTCTGAAAAAGTTGGGAAAGGGATAGGATATTTGGAGGAGGTCACACCAAGGTGTGAGCACAGAGACTGTTGAGCTCCTGGAAGGTCTTGCCTTATTGCCTAGGTAGGGTGACACCTCTGGAGGCATTTGATCAATAGGTTTGCTCCTAAGAAGAGGCTTTTGTTCATCTTGCCCTGTGCTTTGGGGTGAATTTGGGAAGCTGACAAAAGTTATATGCTGGCTGTATTCTTTGCTAGTTTGCTTCCTGTCTGTGCCTCTCTCCCAGCCTCTCAATACATGCACAGGTGTCCACATCCTTGTCTTCCCAAGGAGTATTTGTCACGCTTTCATGGATGTACATGGAAAGAGAAGGATCCCACAGCCAGTATTTAAACATTTGGACTAGGAAACCCCTTCAGGACAGGCAGGAGAAACATGAGGGAATGGAAACTATGAGACTTCACAGGGTGGTGGGAGGGGGCACATGCTTCTCCTGGGACACTGGCTAAATGGAAGCCTTGTCCATGGTGTTGGGACCAGTTTCTCCAGTGTGACTTTCCACCTCACACAGATGAGATCTACGGGACTTCAAGCTGGGAAGGTGCCCATGTTGTGTTTAGTGTTGGACTGGTGTGTTGACCTCAGCATGATGAGATCTGGGAAAGGTCTGCCCCACAAAACCCCCCTTTTGAGTGCTGCACCACTTGGTGCTGGGGTGGCCTCCCTTCTTGGTTAGCCCACTTGCCCCGTGGTTTTTAGCACATGGCTTGGCCACACCAGTCAGATCGACTCACTTCAGATGGGAACAGACTCGTTCAACCATAAACACCTTTACTGTGTAAGCAAGATAATATCTTCAATGCACTGCTCTCTGAGAGAGAGCCCTGATAACTCAGTCTGTTTTCATTTCTCATACTTTCCTTATGGCTGGCACTACAGGAAGAAACACCCACCCAGTCATTACCACGTCCTTTCCCAGAAAAGTGTGCCAATTCTTCCCTTCCCTGCCTCATGGGAGAAAGGTAACACAATAGCTTCCCTTGTCCTGAGGGCAAGTCTGGCTGGCACAGCACACATCCTCCTCGACCTTCGCTCCATCCGAGCCCTTCTGGGAGAGTACTGACCAAAGAGCAAAGCAGCTCCATGAAAAACAGCAGGTGGAAATTCCTGGCAGTTAAAAGGGAACAAAGACTTTTGAGCCATAAAGCTTGAAAGTTCCCCAGGTGTCTGGCTTTGTTGGCTGGGGAAAGACAGGTGAAAAATCCACAAGATGTTCTCAGTCATAGCCTGAATGTGCTGCTTTGGACAGAGCCTGGAAGAAAATACAGAGAGACCCTGTTCTGAGGTTTGTTCAGTGACTCAGAAAGCAACGTGCTGCATCTGATGGTGTCAAAGGTGCTGGTGCTGCACACCTGACTGCTTTGATCACTGGAGGTGAGCGAATGGCTGTGTGCTTCTCTACAGGGTGTAGGCTGAAGTAATGGCTGGACTTAAATGTGCTTACAAGTGTGGTGTGTGTGCATTAGGTGCACCTGTGAGTGTGTGTGTGGCTCAGGACATCCTGTGCAGGTGACAGTTTTGCTTTGGAGCTGAGTAAGGGTGAAATTAAGTCCTGGGTGTATTGTGGGTGTCTGGTGGCGTGAAACCATAAGTGTGGTATAACAAATTCCTTTGGACTGTTTGATGTTTTTAATTCTTTAAATTAAATCCATCTACAGGAACCAGTCCCTCCATGTCTGACAAAGTGTTGAACAATGCCTGCGTGGTCCCTGTGGAGCCCGGCACAGGCTGGCGGTGTAATCCCTGCTTTGAGCTGATCTCTGCTGTCTTTCCTCTACTTTATAATGAGCAGTTACTTCCTAACCTCCGACTGTTAAAGCCACATATACAACACACAGACATTTAATTTACCCTCTTTTAACTTTGTGTAAAGCATTTGTTATTTTTGAGGGAGCTGCGTAAGCAACTCTGTTTCCCCTGAGCTGCTTTTTCACAGCTCCTTGCTCCACAGAGCTCTGCACAATGTGATTTTTAGTCCATCAAAAACCCTCTGCCGGGGGTTCCCCAATGGCCGTGCAGACTGTGAGGCACAAGAGCAACGTGAAGAACTAGCACTGTGAAAATCTGCTCATTGGCATGAAAAGCCACAAAGCTGGTGATAGCAGCAGTACTTTTGAGAATTCTTTGCAGTCCCTTGAAGCAGTGTGATTATTATGTGTCTGATTTTGCTTGAAATATTTAGGATTAGCATCAGAATGAGCCAGTTCTTGGAAATGTTTTGGTTGCCAAACAATACAGCTCTCTGGAGGCAGATGGAGCTGGACTGAAAGGCCAAGCAACAGAGCTGGGTGAGATTTCTGTCCCCAAGATCTCTCTGCTGTGTGCTTCTAGGGTATCAGCACAGCCAGCAAAGTCTGCAGATTACTTATTAAAAATATATATATATGGCATTGTGGTTCAAAGGTTCAAGTTTTGAATGAAGAAGCTCTATGTTGACAAACTGCTTAGGAACCCTGTTTGGGCCAAGAGGTGAGGAATTGTTGGGTAGTGTTGATAGAGGTTTTGATCTTGTAGGGTGAATATTCCCCCTGGAAATCCTCTGTCCTTTCTCTCTTTTCCATTCATCCTCTCTGGGGGCCCAGTGGTGGCAGAGTGCTCCTGTGCAGGATGAAAAGCAGCAGCACACAGCATCTCATAGGCTGGAAGCAGTGCAGGAGCAGAGCAATGGAAAGGAGAGGCACCTGCATTTTAGAGGTGGAAGTTTGTAGTCCATAGGCATCTCCAAGACCTGCCTGAAGCTGCTGCTTCTCCATCAATCCACAGATCCAGAGGCTTTCTGCTGCCCTCCCTTCAGAGCACCCTAGCGAGCAGCCACTGTCACGGGCAGCGAGCGTGGGGAAAAGTCCTCCAGAAACTGAGTCTGCTGGGTGGATTCTGGCACCAGCTTCAGGCACACACTGGCCTCTGTCATGCTGTTGTTGTTGGCAGAGCTGCTGTTGCCACAGGGTTCTTTGGTGGGGCGAATGGCCACCAAGAACTGGCGCTTGAAGGTCTCGCTGAGGGCGATGTAGAGGAAAGGGTTGAGGCAGCTGTTGGCGTAGCCCAAGCTGATGGCAAAGTTGTAGGCATAAAAGAAGGCCATGGACGGGGTGTCGATGCCCAGGTGAACCAGCTGGAGGATGTAGAAGGGAGCCCAGCAAATAAAGAAGGCAGAGCAGATGGCCACTGCCATTCGGGTGACCTTCTTGGTGCGCACCCGCAGGCTCCTCTGGGGCAGCGGGACCACGGTGGTGGCCATGTGCTGCAGGATCTTAAAATACACCACGCAGATGATGACCAGGGGCACAGCAAAGGCCAGCATGAACTGGTAGAGGGTGAACCAGTAGATGTCAGTCTCTGGGTTGGGGAGCAGGAGGGCACAGCGCACGGTCCCGTCCTCCAGGGGCATGAGGCCGGCGTACATCCACACGGGGATGATGGTCAGGAAGGACAGGAGCCACACCAGGCAGATGACCAGGGCTGCCACACACGGTGTCCGGACGTAAGTGGACTTGAGGGGGTAGACAGTGGCCAGGTAACGGTCCAGGGTCATCACTGTGAGGATGTTGGTGCTGGTGATCTGGCTGTTGGTGTCCAGGGCGGTGATGATGGTGCACAGGGGAGCTCCAAAGTACCAGGAGCCGTTGCCTAAGAGCTGGTGGATGAGGAAGGGCATGCCCAAGAGGAAGAGGAGGTCCACAATGGAGAGGTTGAAGATGAAAATGTCAGGCACGGTCTGTTTGCATCTCAGCTTCTTCTTCTTGACAATGGTGTAGATCACAATGAGGTTCCCCATGATGCCCAGGAAGCAGATGATGCTGAAGAGACTGGGCATGATCACATTGGTGTGTGGTGCTGACTTCTCTGCTACTGCCAAAAGAAACCAGAGCAGTGAGTGCAACTCAGAGACAACTTCTTTACAACTCAATCTGTTTGCTCTGTCCTGCAGATGGACCCATCCCCATCAAAGACATAGATTGGAGTGATTTTTAATACCCCTTTCAGCAGTTGGAGAGGCTTAGCTGAGGATTTGGCACTTCCTTTTCTGCCTCTCAGTATGTGCAGTGTGCCACCCAAACCTGGCTATGTGTAGGTATCTTTCCTCACCTCTCCCAATGTGCTTCTGCCCTGCTCTGCAACTCCCCAGCCCTTTTTTGAGGGACTAACCTCTGGCTGGCATGCCTCTGCATTCACCAGCACCTGACAGAGTTGAGAGTAACTTTTATTCCATGGAGTGAAGTGGTTTTAGCTGTTTTTGAGGGGAGTGTGTGAGGCAGCTTGTGCTTTGCACCCTGGAAGTAAAGCTTTTCTGTGGGTGCCAAAATCTGGATAAAATCAATGCTCAAGCTGCTGTCAGAAAGTTTCAGTTCATCTGTTGGGTAGTTTATCTATTGTGTGGTGTGAGACACAGAGTACATTGACCATGCAGGCAGACAGCTCATGCTTATCTGTATGGTGAGATCTGGGACTGTACCCTGGCTGTGTCCCTGTTCTCTTATCAAGATTAGGCCAGAGAACTTTCTCCTTTCTGTCTTCCTTCCCTGCCTCTCTCCCTTTCTCTAGTTTTTTCCTACAAAGAAATCCAAGTATGTGGCCAGGCCAGGACTGGGAGTATGCTTCAGAGAGGCCCTTCAAGAGGGATTGTCCTAGGAGAAAAAGAGCTTAAAGCTGCTGTCTTTGAATTCTGGATGTGGGTGGATTTCCAAGGCAAAATTCTTGCTTGATAACACTTAGCTTATCCACACCAGTGCTTGACTGTTCCTCTTTGGAGTGAGACCCCCAAACATAATCAAATTCACATTGCCCTTGTCCCTCACCTGGGTATAAAATCACATTTTGAAGCCACAAGCTCTTGGGCACAGGAGGTCATGTTGAAGGCAGTGATGGTGGTGCTCTCTGTTCTGCAGGGTTCTCATGTGCTGAAGTCTAAAATAGCCCTTCTTAGTTGAGGCAAATTTCATTTCATCTCATTACTCCTCTCCTATGGGACCTGGAGAGGTTTTTTTCTAGGAAATGGTTTTGTGTGAGTTATTTATGTGGCTGTTACAAGGACTGTGCGTGACAGCCCCTCAGCCTAGGCTGCCTTTCATTGAATTGCAGATGATTCAATGTGCTGTTAATTGGAAATGCTTTCAGCCACTGAACTGTTCCATCTCCTTAGCAGCAGAAGTGGGGAAGCCTCCTCCAACAGAACCTAGGGAAATCTTGAAAATGAGATTAAGTGGAATAACAGATACTTACAGGTGTAGTCTTTGCCAAAAGCAGTGTCTGTTTGCTGAAGTGGTATTTGCTGACTTTGACCTCTGGAATTCTTGAGTACAAACTTCTCCACATTTACTTCAGTGTGACAGAGAATTTTGACAGAATTGGCAGGATAACTGGGGCTGCACTGCTGGCCTGTGGCTGGAAATGTGTGTGCCATATTTCAGTGCACTTAGAAGTGGGCCATGATAAGCTGCCACTGGCTCAGTCCTTCTGGCATTAGGAAACAGCCAGCTTAGGCATGAACAAGTCCAAGGCCAACGCCAGAACCCAATAAAGCAGTTCCTGCAGCATTTTATTGGGAAGCCTCTCTGCAGGTGGTGGAAAGAAGCCAGTGAGGCACAGGAGAACTAGCAGGGGCCTGAAGGTGGAAGCCAGGCTTGGCTGATAAGACAAAAATGCCTTGTCCAGACCATTTATAGGGGTTTAAGTGTCCCTGTTCCTCCTGGTGACCCATTAATGCAAGGAAATGTCCCCTGTTATGTGATTTTTAGTAGATAAACCTACAGCCATCAGCACCCTCTTGAAACCTCTTGAGCATCCAGATATCTCAAGCCTCCTTAATGCTGGAAGATGGAGGAATAGAAACTGGAAGATGATGATTCTGGTCCTGCTGTTCTGCGTGTAGCTGTTATGAGTTCTGATCTCCTTTCCCTTAACCACAAACTTTATGAGTGTGGTGGGAAAGGATTGTTTGAGTGCAATATAAATGCCGCATGGTTAAGTGGAAATTGGGACAAAATGTCCCTTTTCCTGCTGTATTATCAATGCAGTGCTCATGGTGATTCTGTTACATTTGGAGTGAGCTCAGCCAGCCTCAAAGCAGGATGTGTGCCCACCCAAAGGCTTTGTGTGAGAGGTGGTCTGCAGTGCTGTAACATCTGTCCTGCTGATGGTGTGTGTGCAAGCAGGACTTGCAAGAATTATCAGCTGCACTAATTTGAAGCTGTAGTTCATGTGTGTTTTATAGGCTGGAGTCAGAAGAGCACATCTATCAAATACTCAAAAGTTCTTTTCTAAAGTCTCTTTCATCTTGAGACATCACTGAATCTGAATTTTCAGTGCTGCTTTTGTGCATATCCAAGTGAATATATTTTGTATTTAAGTAGCCACTTCAGGCATTGATTTTTCCTTGTTTCCCAGTCTGTGGCTGCCCTGATAGTTTTTCTTAAAGTCCCAAAGGGGCCGCACTATGTGAACCGAATGAGGACTGGGCTAATTTTTTCTTTTCTCTAAGGTGGTTGTCGCTCTAAGCCATACCCTGATATGTGAGAAACTTCATCTTCACTGCATTTCAGAAGGAAGTACCTAAGGCACACTTTTGGTTTCTAAAGGACTGTGCTGGTGCAGAGAGAGTCAAAGACCATGTAAAAATCACCTTCTGCCAAAGAGTTTCACCAGCCTGAACCATTGACAACTGTCTTGCCTGATCCTAAACTATTGATGTGAAAACAGGTTCCCATGGACAAAACGGGAGACTGGTGAGGATCTCTGTATCCCACTCCAGCGCTATCTCATCTTCTCCGTGCTTCCCTCCCTGTCTAGCCGAGCTGGTCCTTCCTTTCCCATCAGCCAGGACCTGCGGGCTGCCGGAGTTTGCTGCCGGGCAGCCAACAGGTAGCGGCTGGCTCGGAGCCGCCGTGGCCAGCGGCGGGGCCGGGCTGTGTTCAGCGCTGTGCGGTGCCCGGGAAGGGTCCCTCCGTCCAGGGAAGGGTCCCTCCGCCCCGGGGGAAGGGTCTCGCAAGCCCCGGGGGAAGAGTCCCGCAAGCCCCGGGAGGAGTCCGGCACCCCCGGGAAGGGTCCCGCACCCCCGGGAGGAGTCCGGCACCCCCGGGAAGGGTCCCGCAGCCCACCGGGAAGGGTCCCGCAGCCCCCCGGGAAGGGTCCCGCAGCCCACCGGG
>JBBMKD010000054.1:6648769-6668824 GCA_037834095.1 Argya squamiceps | reverse complement strand
GAGAGCCGGGCCGCGGGGTGATCGGGCCGAGGAGCGGGAGGACCGGGCCGGGGTGATCGGGCCGGGCCAGGCCGAGCCGGGCCGGGAAGGAGCGAGGAGATCGGGCCGGGAGGCGAGAGGATCGGGGCGGGGGGCGAGGGGACCGGGCCGGGCCGTGGTGGTTTCGTGGCAGGAGGGAGGGAACGCGGTGGGCTCTGCGCCGGCCACGAAGGACCCCCGAGTCCCCGGTACACCGCGGTGCGGGGCCGAGGGGGCGGGCTGGCGGCACGGAGCTCCAGCATCGCCGGGGTCGGTGCTTCGTGCCCAGTGTGGGGAGGGCTACCGACATCTCTTCCGACACAAACTCCTCTCTGTGCCATGCCGTAAGAAATTGGTTTGTGTTTTTCTTAGTTTTTTGCTTTTGATGGTTTGGTTTAAGGGGGTCGCTAACATGCTGTACATTATTATTTGAAGGGTGTGAAACCCTCTCTTTTTCTTCTTTTTCTAAGCATATTTTGCATGTTGAGCATTGCCTAAATTTGCAACTTTAAGTCTCACTGCTGCAGCAGTTAGCAAGTTAAAAGCACTTTTTGCTTTCTTTAAAGGAAAGCTGAACATTGACGTTGACACCATTCAGCACGGGGTAGAAGGACTAGTGTATCTTCTTACTGAGAGTTCCAAGCTTATGGCAAGTATACCTTCTCATAAGGAATTTGGGGATACACCTGAGAGATGTCTTCTGGACACTCGGACCTCTAAAAATATTAGTGAATGGAGAAAATATAGCTCAAAATTTCAATGACATGTATTGTTTTAGTTTCAGAAAGAGGTGTCTCATGCTGTTGTCTTACTGAAACACTGCATCTGCATATATGACTGGAATTTGTATTCAGTGCCTGAAGCTGAAACTTGACAATGTTTTAATAGTGTCATTTATTACGTATAGAGAAGCTTACTTCAGGATTAAGCTCTAAATAATAAAACTTAAGTTGTTTGAGTTGAAGAGTTTGTTGTTCAGCTACTGCACAGGATGTGGGCTAGACTAGCCCCCTGTTCAGCATTCCTTGTCTTTGTCCAATGTGATGGGTTTGAGAGCTTTTTCAGCTCTTGGCATCAAAGGTTTGAGTGGGTATAAGCAGATACTAAAAGATTAGTAGTTGGACAATTACTGTTTCCATTGGAAAGACTGGTAGCTATTGATAGAGTAGAATATTTGAGCAATGACTACATGGAGAAGGGATACAGAGACAAGGAATGCCCGATTAAACTCAGGCAACTGTTGCTGCCAAGAGTAGGTGGGGAGGGGATGGAAATGGTGCAGAGCCTTTCCTGAAACAAGGGGTCTTGCCTGACAGGTTACGGTGTGCTGTGGTAGGTGTGGTTGGTTGCAGACTGTGTTTGCAGGATGCTGCACTGGAGAGGTACAATGGCATTTTCGGTGGAGTCAGTAACAGTTTCCCCAATGCTGGGCTGGGCTGCTGCAGTGAGCACAAAGGCCTGTGAAGCCTCTCCTGCCCTTGGGACAGGAGCCTGGGCATTGTGCCTTGTGCTGCTCATGTGCAGGTCACTGATGGGTGTTTGGAGTCTGGTTATCAGTGGCACAGTAGCACCCTGACAAATGGATTCACACAGCATGTCGTGCCTTGTGACACAACTGAGGTGCTCCTTCATGCTGTGTTTTGGTCTTTGATATGAAGGCTTACATGTGAGGGGTTCAAATGTTCTTTAAAAAAGCTGTTCATGAACGTCATACAAATCTGCAGTAATACATCAACATCTGTAGATCCTTTAAAACGAATATCCGGGGTGTTTGTTTTGTCTGAGGTGTAGAATTGTACTTGGACATTCCTGCAGGAAAATAACTGCACCATAGCATATGTGATGTTTACTATTTTACTGTTTACAGTTTTACTTGGCTTTCAAGAAATAATGATGATTACCTGGCCTAAATTGTTATTTCTAGATTTCTGAGGTTGACTTCCAAGATTCCATTCATGTTTTGGGATTTTCAGATGAATTGAACAAATCCTTGCTCCAGCTGTACCTTGACAACAGGAAAGAGATCAGGAGCATGCTTGGAGAGCTGGCACCAAGGCTTCCCAGCTACCACAGTCTGGAGTGGAGACTGGATGTGCAGGTGACTTCCCTGATGTTTTTAGTATTCTATCTTTTCCTTCACTTTTTTTTTTTTTTACATAATAAAAACCTGGTAAACAATGTAAAAATAATTGAGGCAGCAGTACTTCATGTATTTAAAACTGACATGATATTGTTAGTGTCCTACAGCCAGTTGTGAGATGAACAAGATATGCAGTGATGCAAAGTGCTTGTTGCCTGATGAAAATTGAATTAATGGCTCTATTGGTGTTTTTAAAATATGAACATATACTAAACATATTTGGTCTTGATTGTCACCTTATTTTCAGAAATATTATGAAAGCATTGATTAAAGTGGGTTAGTATTTCTTAATTATAAAACACAATAGTAGCTTGTGTGTATCTTTGATGTGGATGAAAAGGGTTTCTGAACAGTGGTCGAGGCAAGTTCTACAAACCTGATGAGAACCGTTAAAAACAAACATTGATAACCATCGATCGTTTTCCTGTTCCTGTCCCACTGAACCCCTCCTACAGCTTGCAAGCAGAAGTTTGAGACAACAGATCAAGCCTGCTGTGACTATGAAGCTGCATCTTAACCAAAATGAAGATCAAACTGCCCAGGTGTTGCAAACTGACCCTGCTACCCTTCTCCACCTCATCCAGCAACTGGAGCAGGCGCTGAGGGAGATGAAGATGAACCACTGCAGGAGAATAGTGCGCAACATGAAATAACCTTCATTCCTCTCTGCTCTCTTACTAAGCAGTTTGTAAAACAACTCAAAACATTGCTCACAAATAGATTTTTGAGGAAAAATAAACATCTGGATCAGATGAACTGCTTTCCTGTGCCAGGACCTTTCCTGAGCCAGTATTTACTGGCCAAATGTCCTTGGCTGCCAGCTTTGCACATCTATATGGTGACCTTTTTCAAAGAATCATCTTCATATATAGTACATGGTAATTAAATGTGATGAAATATAACTACTTGGGATTTTTGATTAGTATTTTTTATGTAATTGATCTCTGTTTTCAGGTGAAACACAAGATTAGCCAATATGTAGGTAAGTGGTTTCCCTCATTCTGTCTCTCCTCACTACAACCACAGTCTGGAACTCAGGGCAGCAAAACAGGAATTTTAGATACAAATCCTAGAAATTTTTGTGTTGTCTCACTACTGCCTGATGAATCTGAACATATTTACCCTTTTCTCTCTTAAATGTTTTTTAAAATCCAGCTGCTATAGAGCTGATTGGCATCATGGTAAGTGCTGGCAGTCTACGCATGGGTCATATCCTGAAGCACGTGCTAACTGAGAAGGGGGAGGGTTTTCCTTGGGGATTCTGAGTAAAATGGTCAGTTGAAAGCAGATGTTGAGATTGCAGAATGTCACTGGAGAGCCTGCATGTTCCTCTGGGGAGTGTGTTGCAATGTTGAAGAAGGAAAAGCTGCAACACTGAATGGTTTTGTCTCCTCTTACAAAAATCCCCAACTAAGGATGGTCAAAGGTAAACTTTGAAGCTGGGTGAAACTGAGAGAAACTCAGACTCTGGCAGTGATCCACAAAAAAGACTTGAGAGAGGGAAGGAGAAAGATCCTTTACACCAGGCATCTTACTTTTAAATTATACCTTTCAGTTTGTTCTGGGGGAAGTACTGAGCCTGGAAAACCAGCTGCTCAGCAACAGGGTTTGGGCTTAATTATTGGAAAGGCAGATTTGCCTTTAGGTGAAGTTGGAACTGATCTACACCTCTGCAAGTTCTCACTTCTCTGTCTTCACAGCATCCAGGGCAGCTCCTGAGGGTTTAGCACTCACACCCCGCTGGGGAGTGTGACTGCACAGCTGCCAGTGCCTCTGTACCATGGGTCAGGCTGGGGAGTGAAAAGGCACATGTGTCAGTAGCCCAGAGATACTGGTAAAATAGGAATTCACCCTTGGATACAGACTTTGATTTTGTTGTAAACTCCCAAATTAAAGGTGGGACATAAAGCTACATTTATCTTCTGTAATTAATTTGCACTTACTTTACAGAAACCCTTGAACATGACAAGGAAACTACAAAGCAATTTTCACAAGCTACTGAAAAAAGGTTGCGTTGCTAATTTTAACCCATTTTATTTTTAACAAGGTTTTAAAAAATTACGACTGTTCCATTGTGTTCTTTATTCTCCATCGCCATTTAGTTCAGAGGAACACAAGTTTTCTGTTCCTGTAGGGCTGTTCACAGATGGACATGGAGCACCTAGCTGTAGTTACTGCCTGCTCAGAGTCTCCTTGCACAGAGCAAACCCAAAGCAGAGGCAGAACAGTGCCAGGCTGTGCTGTGTGCTGGTCGCTTGGTTACTCAGAAAGAACAAGGCTTGCCCAGGGACCCTGGATGTTTTATTTCATAACAGACATCACACATGCCACTTCACCTATGTAGCTTTCTCAGAAAAATGTTAATCTATGAAGAGCTTTGATGCAGAGCAGTGATGGATCTAGATTAAAAATTACATGTGGCATTATTTCTTTAAAAAGTACCCTTATATGATGAGCATCTAATGAGTTAAAGTGCACTTACTTCTTCTGAGCTGTTTGCTTGGGTTTTGATGGAAGTAGAGACTGAACTTGCTGCTAGAAAATCCACAACAAATAGTGTATATTCAAAGTACTGGGTTTTATAAATCCTTCACGTGAACACAAAACCTCTGTACTATTCAAAAACATTTGAAAACCATGTGAAATTGAGATAATATTATTGCTTTTTTTTTTTTTTACAATGTACAATGTTGCAATGACACCAAAGAAATAATGATACGGAGCTTTCTATGTCACATTTGTGATTTGGTTCCTTTATCACTTAATCCAACCCCACTGTGATGGAAGTGTCCTCATCTTCCACAGATTTGAGAATTTTGAGTCACTTGCTCTGATACTGTGAAAATTTATTCTTACAGTTCTAATCACTTCCAAATTATTGGTGAAAAACGCTTTAGCCTACACCAAGTAGTACAATAGCAGATAATTGTATTATTCAGTAAAAAGTGCAGCTGAAATAGATCTCATTGAAGAAGACAGTTCTAATTGTAGGAAATGTGGCTTAGGTTTAGGACAGATGTGTATGTACTCACCCATGCTTATGAAAGTGGTCTAATTAACACAGATGAGATGGCCCCATGCATGAAACTGTCAGAGCCTTCCCTTGAATGGACATGTCACCTGGAAAGGAACACGTATAGAGTGTTGGTTTGTCTTTATTCAAAGATACAGAGCCCTGGAAGCAAAAGAAGCCCTTTTAAAGGCTATATGAAAAATCACTCATGTTCAGATCATTATCTGTGCAATAACCACATGCACACACACCCACAATCTCATATGCAAAGGATTTAAATTAGGATATTGCAGGAAAGAAAAAAAATACGTAATGTCTGCATAGCCCTGGAGCAGGTGCTGTGATTAGCACTGCTCTTTGAGCTTGTTGCAGCAAGGAACCCAGTACGAAGCAGTAGAAGAATGGTATAAATATTCTTTGGGAAGGGAAGGGAAACAAATCTCGGGAGTACTGGGTTTCCTGACCAGAAATACTGCAGATGTCGGGAAAAATAACAAAAAATAACAAAAATTAACAAAATAATAATAATAATAATAATAACATCACCAAAAGCCCTTGAAACAATAACAACAGAACCCCCAGACTCTCACAAAAATAAAGAACAAAACAAACCTCAGGGAGGAGATCTGCCAAGCCAATGGAACTATGAACAGGAAATGTGATGAAACGTAACTGACAAGGAATATTTGTTGAAGCAAAGCCATCAGGAAATGCACAGGATCTGTTTCACAGAGCTAGCTGTAGTTCGTGTACAGGCTTAAACTGCAACTCTGAGAATCTGCATAACCAACATTATATGTAACACTGATTTGAGGGACAAAGATGGTTCAGCCAGCCCCACATTCTCCACTAGAAAAGCCAAATGCAGTTTAGAGAAATTCATGCTTCTTTTAAAGAAACAAGGAATTCAGTTCAGAAAAAAATTACTTAAGACTTTTCTAGTGCAGACTGATTACTGAGGAGGGTGTATTCTTACCAATCAGCATAGCCTGGCATCTGTCCAAAACACAGAAAAAATGCATTTCTAAAATAAAGTTGTATTTGTTTAGCCAATGTTTGATACCTCTGTGTGTGTAGTCATAAAAACACTGGATGTTTCTCTCTGTAAAACCCAACACTCAAGTTGGAAAGTGAACAGTATTATTCTTTATAGACACAGCTACTGAATTTAAACAATTTTTGGTTACATCGCCATTCAAAAGTTATTCCAAGTGCACCAAAAGTGAGACAAGATTGTATTTATTAATTGTAGAAAACCTCAGGTATGCATTTTGATGACAGCCCTGGTTTCTAGTATAGGCTAAACCAAAGACGAGTGACTGAATGGGCAATCAGCAGAGATTCACAAAGCATCACGCCTGCATTTGAAACTACCCCTATGGACAGTGAGCTGGAAGGATTTATGATACAGCTCTGCACAGGACTCAGTACTTTTCAGCAAAGGGCCAAACCTTATCCAAACCACAGCGAAGCGTTTGCCGTCCATGGCACTACGGATGCTTCATTCCTCCCCAGCGCCGTAGCATCACTAAATCATGCAATTAGACTTGTACCTGAACTAGTCTAAGCATCATTTTGCTTCCAGAGATCAGTATCATCCATTAACTTTCTGAACAAGGGGTTTGGAGCACAGCTCATTAGCTTGGCAGAGACAAAGAGCTCCGAAGGTTCCCCAGGCACCACGAGCCGGGGCTGGGCGGCGACAGCGACTCCGCGCGGGGTCCCGGCGGGGCAGACACCGGCCGATGTCCGCGGCCGAAGGCGGCACAGCCCGGGCGTGGTGCGGGGGGTCCCGGTCCCATCCTCCCCATGGCCCCCATCGCCCCCAGCCCCGCTCACCTGAGCGGTTCTGAGCCTCCGGCGCAGAGAAGTTGCGGGAAGAGTTGCCGGGGGCCATGGCGGCCAGTGCCGGGACCCGGCACGGAGAAAGTTGGGCAAGTTCCCTGGGCGGCTCCGCGGTGGGATGCGCTGGGCCCCCGCGCTTTCCCGGCGGGATGCGGGAGGAAGGAGCGCTCCCACAGCCGGCGAGCAGCGGCTGAGGCTGGGCTGCGCTCGGTTCCGCTGCCGCCCCGCCGAGCCCGGAGCGGGTTCTGACATCAAGCGGCAGCTGACTCGGGCAGACACGCCGGGGGCGAGCATCCCTGGCCGCCGCCGGTGGGAGGGAACGCGGGGCCCACACGGGGGCTGGGCAGTGCCCCTCCACATCGCACCCCCGGGGGATGGCAGGGATCTGCGCCCTCCCGCTCACAGCCAGCCGGCGGTGGCCGGCGTCAGGAGGAGTGTCGGATTTTTGCCTTTAAAGTAGCTCTGATCTGCCTTCAGTGTGTGTTTTTCTCTTTACAGACACATGCACTTTTCATCCCCGAGTCATAGGCACAGCCCCGGTGGGGCTGAAGGATGTTAAGGAAGCAAATTACCCACTGAAAACTGTTGCTTTGACCCTCTGACGCCTCTAACTTCAATTCTAACCTGAGACACTTCACTTGTAATTAATTCTCTGCTGTTTTCTGCTGTTCTGCTTCTTGCCACAGCTCGTTTGCTTCCTAGCTCCAGAAATCAGCTCTGTTGCTAGCTCAGATTTTATTTGTCTTCTATTTGCCTTAAAAATACTAGGCAAGGACTCCCTTGGGTTTTGAGAAGCTGTTTTACTCTCTTTCTTTGCCTTGCCAGAGCAGTAGCCTGTGTTTTTTCTGTGGCTTTGAGCTGATTGTGTTGTGCTCCTGGCCATTGTTTATACATGAGATGGATTCCTCCATTACGGTTTGATAAATCACATGTTACCAAGGCAAACAGATCGTTCTGTACCTCGGAGCACTTCCTGCACTGGAAAAAAAAAACAAACCATGATATCGTGTCAGAAGCCTGTGAGAAATCCAGCAGCAACAGGCAGGGTTTTCACTGTGGCAGAGCACAGTGCAGGGGATTTTGGTTTGCTTTATAAAAATGACACGTCTGTCTGGAAATCTCCCTTGCTTCTGTCTCTTTCTTTCTGTAGTTGCAAAGGCTGGCATCAACTGCAGGAGACATTTTTTGGAGCTTCCTAAGTCTGCAGGAATCAATCTGTGCAGGTAAAAGAGAGACTCAGCACACACAGAGCAGCAATCCCAGCATGGGCTGTCAACCAGATTTGACAGCAGCATTTTCAGTACGGGCCATTTCTGTGTAATCCAAAGAAGTTCATCATTGTTAGGTTGTCCTCTAGTGGACCAGCAGCAGACACAAACCTGGTGCACATTTTGCCCTGGCGTTGAAGCTCTTAGAAATCAGGGACCGGCTGGGGCCATTTAGTCTGGTCTGCTGTAAGGTTTTTGTTGAGTCTCTGGAGTTGCCTCAGTCAGTGATTTGCCTGTGAGTTTTTTCCATGGTAGGTATCTGTGGTATCTAAGTTTTGAACATGTACAACTTGTGAAAAAGTGGTGTTTCTCAGTTAATATTTTCTTTAAAAACTCTTTCCTTCACATCTTGGGTGAATGTTAGTGTTCATCTGTATGGGGTTACTGCTGCAAAGCAAGCAGTGGTTTGTGTGTGGGTGTTGGAGTGTTGTGAACAGGGTGCTGTCCTCTGCAGAGAGTGTCTTCAGATAAAGTAGTTTTATCCAGGCTTGAAGTATGGATTAGGAGTGTTTGCATGGGAAACTGGTAGGCAGTTGCTATTCCAAACATTTTCCCTGCATAGACAAGCTCCTACTCATTTTCCCTGGAGAGGAATGTGGTATCTTATAGCTTTCAAAGAAAGAATCTGACATTCAAACATAGCAGTTGTTCCAAAGCACAACTTTAATTTTACTTTGCAGTCTCAACTATTGCTGTTCACTTAAAAAAGCCTCACACATGAGGAAGCTGTAATTCCTTCTTCTCAGCTGTAGAGGCTGAGAAGAGACCTAAAACCCCACATCAGCTCTGTTCCTGACATGACAAAGCCATGCTCAGCATCTGAGATCTGCCTCACCACCACTTCTGTGTCACTGTTTTATTACTTGGCTTTTATATTCAGACTTTGACGAGGTTTGTTTTTCCCTCTTTTTGCTCTGTTAATAATCTGGAAGTTCTTGCCCCCAGGGAGGGAGTGGTTGTACAGAGTTTTGCCGAGTTGAAGGGATAGAGAGACTGGAGAAATATTAACTGCAGCAACTGGTGATGCACAGCCTGTCTGTGCACACAGCTCCAGGAGCAGGCACAGTAATCGGCTCATTATCTGGCTGAACACTCGAAGACAGCAGGTCTCTGAAGGACTGGTTCTGTGAGTGTTCATCTACTGGAAACTGCAGCAGGGTTGAGCTCTCAGGGGAGCTTGGGATAGAGCTGATGAGTTGTACTAACCACTGCATGTAATTACAAGGAAGATTGAGGCACTAACCCCCTGAAAACACCTCTTAAAACAGAGATATAGTAATTAACATTGAGGCAGGGAACTGCCATCTCGACAGCCTAATGATGTAGATAAAAGTGAGGAAATGGAGCTCAGCCCTTGAACATAAAAGAAAGAAAAATTACTTCTTCCTACAAACTTGGCATCGCCACTACACTTAGACCATCCTGTCTGCAACGTTGCTGTTATGAAGAAAGATAGTAATCATCCAAAGCTGCTGCTAGGCAAATTCTGCAACCAGGGAATGAATCTGGCTGGTCTAACAGTGGTTTAACCCTGAACGGCTCTTGCATTTCAGTAATGAGTTATATTTCCTGTGCCTGTCCCAGCTGGAGATCCTGACTTACGCAACGCGAGTGGAACCACAGCATCCCGTGGGGCAGAGAGCAGCTTCTGTTTCTGTGCTACTGAAACCATTTCCCCAGCTGGTTTCACCAAATAATTTCTCATTAAATGGAGACTTTCTCATTTGCTAAATATTTATTTAGCACCTGGCTGCTGCTCCAATTTGAGCTCTGGAGAGAGGAGCCTTTGCTAAGAGCCAAGTTGCAAATCCTCCCCTCAAACTCACTGCTCTCCTTGCTCGTGACTCCAGACTTACAGAATGGCCCTCTGCATTTTTATTGCTTAGTTCTTTGACTGTGATTGTATTGATCAAGTAGCCTAATAGGTGAAGTTTTGTCCTTGTAGTGGCCTTAGGGATAGGGATGATCTCACTCAGGATGTGTTAGACATGGTGCATCAGCCTTCCATGCTGCCTGAGTGCTGTCTTTGTCTGACAGCTGCACATCAGTCTCCCTTTCTTCCAGGGAAGATTGGTAAAGCAGTTTCTAAGTGCTGTTCCATTTTATCTCCTTTCATTCTGGAAAGTGGGTCTTCGCCACATAATGTTTTCCTTTCCTGTAGATGAGAAGTGATAGCAAACTTAAATAATTTCCCTAAAGCCACATGCTGAACTTGAGGTCAAAATTTGACAGCAATTCTCTCTACAACAGCCCTGGCTTAGGCAGCATCTTATCCATCTTCCTGCAATGTCTATCTCAGCACAACTTTTGTATCTTCACAGAGGGATGTGTACTGAATGTAATGATCTGATTAGAAAACTAAACACAGAAAACTCAAATGTTTGGAGGAGTAGGTTTGTGAAGGCAGCTTGGTAGTGGCTCAGGTGCTGCTGTCATTGATCCAGATGTGCACAGCTGTATGCATGGTCTGGCAGGTTGGAAAGAAGCTCATGCTGCATTGGTGCCTGACTTCATTCAGGTCAGTGCTACTGTGTGATCCAGTTCTGCCCTGGGCTGATATTAATGAACAAGGAGCCTGAGCCATGAGCAAACTCCTGATTTCCCAACTCCCAGGCTCTGCTTTCTCTTAGACATGAGCATCTCTAATGAAAGCAGCAGGTGAATTCCCTTTCTCAGCTGCTTGAGAGCCACATGTTGCTTTACAGAAATTCTTCAACGAAATGGTCATCTAAGTTCTTCTGTTATCTGTGCTGGATTTCTAATTAATTAACACAAAGTGGGATTTATCTGCAACCAGATGATGACCTCCTCTCTCCCCGCAGGTTCCTGCCCTTGAAATGACAGGTCCAAGCTGCTGTGGGCTCATTCCAGTCCCATACTGCTAATTTGAGTTTTAAGCCCTCAGCCTTTGCTCATCCCACTGCTCTTAGTGAGTCAGAGGCCAGGACAGCACCTTCTGTGGTTTTGTTTTCATTGCTAAAGGTTAGAGGATCCCAGAGACAAAAGCACAGCCAAAAATAACAAGGGGCTAAGCAGGACTTGCCCTGTGAGAGGCTGGTGGGCTCCAGGGCCGGGTCAGCCCTGTGGATGTGCTGAGGTCAGGGATGTGGGTATGTGCTTGGTGAATGGGGCAGATCCCCTTGTCGGAGATAAGAAGCTGCCAGCACATCTTGACATTGGACAGGAACAGCCAGGAGCCCTCAGGGAGACAGATCCTGCCTCAGGGTATGTATTTGTTGTTAGTCACTGATTCCCTTTTACAAGAACAGGCATTAGCACATGGAGAAGGCAGCTGTAACCTGAATTCTTCCTGAGTCTGAACTGGGGGGAGAAAAGTTTTGGCTTTGATCTGTGGTTTGTAGATAACTGTTCATAGAGCTCAAGAGGAGACAAAGCAGGAGGATTGATGTGGAGAGTTGATGGCCAAGTATAGGTGTCTGCCCAACCCAAAATGAGTGCTATGCCATCCTTCTTTTCAATGAGAATTAGGATGTTGTTAAGATTGGAAATGGAAATTACAGATCCAAGATGAAGCAAAAGGGAAAATCCTGAGAGGTTCAAGTCAGGGAAATGAGATAAATTCCATTCGGTGTCTGGAAAGAGCTGTCACATGAAATTGCAAATCCAAGTGTAAGGATTTGTGACAGAGCTAATAAAAAAGTGGTGTTTTATAACCAGAGACTGCAGTCCTGCTGCCTACTTCTGAGAAGGGGCAGGGGGGGAAGAAAGCAGTAATAACTGATTTTTTGGAACGTCCTGAAGTCCAGTAAAACATTTGATACAGCATGTCACAGGAATTTTATAGTTTGCAAAAGATGTGAGCAAGCACAGAATCTATAAAATTAATAAGGAATTAAATCCCAGGTGAGAGCAAAGCCTTGTGTCGAGGGGGCTGTGAGCAGTGGGATGGGAAATCCTCCTGACAAAAACCTGCAGGTCCCAGGGAAATCTGTGCTCACCTCAGCAGCTGGGTCGCTGGAGCAGCCAGATGTTCTTTTCCTTTCCACTTCCCCTCAGGGAAACCAACCATATGTTCCCTGTGCTGCTGCAGGGCATGGAGGCATCTGCTGGGGTTGGAGGCAGTGGCTCAGGGCAGTGGAAGAGGTGGGAACCTTTTAAAATGATAATGAAAAAGTAAAATGACGCTCACTTATGGAAATAATAATCAGTAAAGCGCTTTGCCTCTCGGGCTGTTAAACACTGAGAGCAGAGGCAGATGCTCCAGCAACAGCAGCCTGCATTTGTTATCATCTAGGAGTTCATCAGTTGGAAAGATGGGAGAGGAGCAAGATGTGGGTTCAGTGTGAGCTCGCTGTTTAACATGGCTCAGAAAAAGGTAAATGTGATTCTCAGAGGGACCTGCTGTGATGTTTCCCTGACAGGAGTTACTGGGGGCGAGGCTTCCTCTGGGAACCTGTGTGGATTCTTCATCTTTCATGTCCAGATCTACACAGAAAGGTGAGCTGCAGAAACACTGAGTGAGGCAGGACAGAGTTAGGGCACAGGGAGGTGACCAAGGTGATGCTGGGCATGAACAGACCTGGTACCACATCCAGTTTTGCAGGTCAAGCTCACAGAAAAGATGCTTTTTTTCTTTCAATGGTGTGTTCTTTCAGAATCAGTGCAGGTTCCAGGAGAAGGGTTAAACAAGCAGAAGCTGACCGTTTTGCTGGTTGCCTTAAAATATTTGGAGAGAGTTCATCTGGATAAAAATCAGCCCCAAATGTTATTTTTGATTGACTCAGTTCCTGGAGGGTTTTGTGGCAGTGGAAGATGTGGATACATCACTGCAATGCGTTCTAAATGTCCCAGTTTGCCACTGGGTGTCTTTCTCTCTTCTCCCCCTGATTTTTCCTGCTCTGTGAGAAGGGCTGTTGGTCTAGAAGGCAATGGAGATATTTCTACTGCCTCCTGCCCTGGGTTATTTCTCTGTGCAAAAGGCCCCTTCCCACATCTTGAGCCACCATAACCCCATGGCTCAGTGCACTCAGATCATCTTTCCGTTGGCACTGTGCACAGTGACCTGCTAATGCCTGGGTTTTTTATCTCTGATCCTTATTTTCCAGACTAGGGTGACAGTCAATGCCTTTACAAAGGCATTTTAAATGTGCTAAGTTTTGTATAAGACCATGTGTGTGTGTACGAATCTCGGCTGCTGAGGTTGCAGCTGGGGTTGTCAGCAGACCCAAGAAGCCAGACCTATCTCTAGGTCCAGGATTTATTCCCATCAGAAATCATAGTTAATTAAACCCTTCTTCTGAAAGGAATTTCTTAGCCACACTAGAGGGATAACAAAGTGAAAGCCGTGTCCTTAATCCTGCCCTTTCATCTCCTAGAAATTCCTTCCTCTCCTGTCTCTTTCCCTCTGTCCTGATTGTTAAAAGAAATGAGAAATAATTTCCACTTGGAAAAAACCCAAGACAACAAAACTCCAGCCCAGCTGATCGCAGCAGAAGCCGAGGAGACCGAGCTGAAAGGAGGGAGCTGTTAATGAAGCATCAGCAGTGAGCCAGGGGCAGGAGCTGGAGCCCATCCAGATGGCACTGCTAATTCCCTGCATCCACCCCCCACACGTGTCCTCCCGGGGAGAGCTCAGCCCAGCAGCCGCTCTCCACAGCCCTGGTCAGCTGCAGCCTCGCCCCCACCCCCAGGAGGGGATTTTCCTGGGTTATTCCAGGCCTCCAATTCAACTCATTCGAATTCCCTCTGTGGATGGGGAATGACATCTTCCCTGCTGACCCATCCAGGGAAAATGGAGCCCCAGACTTTGGTTTCCATGCATTCCTGCGTGGATGCATCAGCACTCCAACTGCTGCTCTCCTTCCAGCCATCCCTGTTAGCATGGCTGGGAAGGGCCAGGAGGAAGGAAGAGGGGGAGCAATGGGAATGGAGGGATCAATAGGGATAGACAGCAGAGCTGGCAGCGTGGGGAGCAGAGGTGCAGCAGCATGGCCCTGATGGCAGAGTGTACTGTGGCTGTGCCATCACTGCCCTGTCTGCTCCCGAGTTCCCACAGCTTCCCTCCATCCACAGAAAACCCAGATATTGGTGTTTTCTGGCCTGGCAGATAAGGCAGCCTCGCCATTAATCAGGAGGCCTGGAGAATGGGATCAACGCAAGGCAGGCGTGCTGCAGAGTTAATCTCCTTTACTCCCCGATGATGGATGGAGCTCATTGCAGACATTAATCGAGTCTGTGAGTGTGCACCAGGCAAAATGGATTAGACACTGTGCTGTTGGCAAGAGGCACGTCCCCAGTCCCTGGGCAGTCCTGGAGGAAGCCCGACATGGTGGCAGTGCCAGTCAGGGCTGCAGCACGGTGATGTGGTGTGGGTGACAGGGATTACAGCTGCCAAAACCCCAGGTTTGCCAGGTGTGTCCCCACTTCAGCTCTGCTGGTGCTGGCTGTGCCTCCCCAGGGGCTCAGGGCTGTGAGGTGGGTTCTGGTCACGGCTGGATTGTGCTCATCCATGGAGCCACTCTTCTAAACAACCTGCAGATTGTCCTGGGATTGTTTCAGGGACATTGGAACATCTCCAGTTATGCAGCCCCCAGATCTGCCTGTTACCCAGAGGAGACCCAGCTGCCTTTGAAGGGAAACTCTGGTGGGTGTGGAGAAGGAGCATCAGGCAGCAGAAGCCACCTGTGAGGCTCTGGAGATTGTGGGAAAGGGCTGTTCTGGATAAGCAGGAATTGGATCCACTGTCACATCCCAGCCCTGGCCATGGCTCTGCAGAATCCCTTGTGAAAGGCTTTTTCTGGCGTGAGATCCTGTTCCAGCTCTGAACTGTGCTGCTTTGGACATCAAGGATTTGAGGAGTGGTGCCTTGGAAGAAAAGCAAGATGTTTTCAGGCAATGAGAAAAATGTTCTTCATCTGCTTCATACTGGTGTTGGAAGGACCAGCACTGAGAACAACCCGAAATCCTCATCTTCCAGAGGGGGAGAAATTCAGGCCTGAGGAAGCAGAGGGAAATGCCCTGGAAAGTTAAGGACTGTGCCACTGCACAAGTATCATGCCCCGGGGAGCAGAATATGGATTTCCAGCACAGCCACCATGCAGCACCTGCTTCCCCCCTCAGAAATGAGCATCTTGGGGTATTCCCAGGGGCAGCCCCGAGCCCCGGTCTGCTGGAGCGATGCCGGTGGCCCACGCGCTCCCTGCTGCACGGCAGCTGGAGGTTGCAATATCCACTGACAGCCAACGAGTTGTGGTTTTCTGATGATTAATGACACCTCCCTCCTCATGGGAGCCATTCAGCCTCCACGCAGCTGGATGATAACGGAGCCAGAGTGAAATTTGGGTGTTTCCAGAGAGTAAGGCCCATGCGGAGGGAGTGC
Source organism: Argya squamiceps (assembly GCA_037834095.1). Lineage (NCBI taxonomy): Eukaryota > Metazoa > Chordata > Aves > Passeriformes > Leiothrichidae > Argya > Argya squamiceps. The sequence continues at coordinate 6,653,201 of JBBMKD010000054.1, read as the reverse complement.
GGTGCTGCAGTCGTGAGTCGGTTTATTCCCCCCACATCAATCCTGGAAGGGGGCTCAGTTTCTGCAGGTAAATGTGCCTGACCTTCATTTCCAGGATGGATGCAAGTGGTTGGGTGGAATCCAAGAGGTTTGTTAACAGATATTTTGTTTCCCCCCTCTGCCTTAAGTGCAAAGCCCAAGTGACATCAAAGCAACAGAAAGTCTAATCCTGTTTTGAATCAGTGCAAGCACATGCAGCGAATGTTAAACAGGGAATCCGGCTGCAAAAAAAGGGAGGATTATCTTTAATTTCCTGAGTGAGGGACTAAGCAAGGGAGACGGAGAGAAAAGAAAGGCACAAGACCAGAAAGAAGTGACTGTCAGCACAAGGAGGCTCGAGGAGGAGGAAGAGGAGGAAGGCAGGGCAAGGAGGACAGTGCGAGCAGCAGCTCACGTGTGCCTGGAGAGGTGAGTCCAGCGGGAGCCAGGAACTGGCACGTGGGAAGGAGCCCCATGCCAGCACCTGCCCAAGGTCCCAGGGATTCAGGGGAATTCCCAGGGATTCAGGGGAAGGCTTTGGGTTTCCTGTGCCAGGGCAGGGGCTGGTGCAGGCTGTAACTCCTGGCTTGCACTTGTTCAAGCCAGGGCTGTGGAGTTGCTTTTCGAGGGAGCTCAGAGTTGGACTGCTGTGGAATGATGTACCTGATTACTTTTGTGGGGGGAAACTATTTGTTGCAAAAGATACTACCAGAGCAGAGCTTCCTAAACCACCAAGCCCTGCTACCTGTCTGAGAGCTGACTCTGGGTGCTTTTCTGTAGCTCTTTTCCACCAGCAGGTCCCATCAGCTCTGCTATGGGCAGTCACTGCTGCATTTTATACTAAGGCTGATGTTCACCTTCACAGGGTATGAGTTCATGGAGCTGTGTCTGGGTTCTGGCTTGGGTCTGGGATGTATCCTGGCATTGAAGCCCTCCTGGTGGCAGTGGCCAGCTGCAGGCAGCAGCTGTGCTGTGGTATGACAGGAGATATCTGGGGCCAAACCAGCCCAAACCTTTGTCTGCCAGAGCCTGTTCCCTGGGAGGGAGCTGTGATACTCATCCTCCTCCTTGTGGGCAGTGCATCTCTTTCTTGATCAAACCCCCTAATTCATCTCCTTGGATTGCTTCCAGCAGCAGCTATTTCCAGGAGGGTGTGTAAGAGGCAATGGAGTAAATACCTACGTAAGCACCTTTGTGTCCAAATCCTCCATCCTGCTCTCACTTTGCCCTTGACACTAGTGCCAATGAGGTGGAGTGCTGAGCAGGGTGGGAAATGCCTGGCCTGGATGTAAGGTGGGAGGAGATGGATGCCTGTACAGGAAAGGCTCCAATGGGGACAGGATGTGTCTTCTGAGGATCAGGAATGAGACTGAGACGTGCTGGGCTGTTTAAGGACATGAGCAAAGCCCAGCAGTGGAGCACCCATCACCCCTCAGTGCTCAGGGAGCCAGGTAAGGTGTGAATCAATGTCAGGAGCTGCAGGAAAGGCTCCTGTGGGTGGCTTTAAATCTGGGCAATAACCTGCTTTCTGGCGTGGCCTGATTCAGTGCAGGAGAGGCTCTTCCTCGCCCTGCTTTATCCTCAGCCTGCACTCTCCTCTCTGCAGGACAGATCCTGTGGTCCAACACAGCCTCTGCCAAGGTGGTGCTGCCCTTGTGCAGGTGCCAGACATCAGCCCTGTGCTGGCCCTGCACTGGGAGTGTTTGGGCAGTGGTGTCTGCATACCCACCCAGGGAATAGATCCTGTCTGCCATGGGCATCAAACTGCTGTTGCTCCCTTGTTTTCCTGAGCCTCCTCCTGCCCAGGTCTGAGATGCAGCCCTGGGATTACAGCAAGGCTTTGGGTCGAGCTGGGCATGCTTTAAAAAGCCAGCAGTGAAAGAGAAGCCTGAGCCAGAGCTGAAAGGGGGGAAGTGTATTTCCATCCAGCTGGTTCATAACATACTTAAAATGTTTTGGGTGTCTGGTATGGGCCTTTGCAGACCTCCTGCCCACTCAGTGGGGATGAAATGTCCATGACCTTCCAAGTTTGATTTTCATGGGTGGGATTTGGGAGCAGGAGTCTTGCACTCCAAAATTTGGAGCTGTGTCTGTCACAGCCTCACCTGGAACCAGCTCGAAGCTGCTGTGGATGCCACTCTGTGTATTGCTTCTGCCAGTGTGGTTTCTTTCATGCTGGGCAGCAAATGCATTGCTTTGAGTGTTTTGCCCCATCTCAAAATAGTGTCAGAGTAGAGAGGAGGGGTTTGCACAGCTGCAGGGGCTGAGAGACAAGCCAGGATGAGCTGCAGCTGCCCAAGACATGGGCTAACCTAAAAAAACCGCTTTGAATTGTTGCATTGAATTTAAAAGAAAACCAACAACCTCCTTCCAAATACTTTACAAGGACACGATCACTGTAGCAGGGACCTCTAGATGGCAACATCGACCTGAGGAGCCGCGAGCAGGAACTGGGGCCCCGCAGATCTGAGCAGCCCGACCCGGCTGGAGCCCCCAGGCCCCTCACCCAGAGTGGAGAACACAAGTCAGTGCTGCCTTGGGCACCTTTCTGCAGAGGCTGAGGGCAGAGCTGGGCACACAACTGTGCCTGCACCTTGAAATCTGCTAGACTCTAAAACATCTCATACTGGTGCATAGAAGGGGGTAAATTGTTAAAGGACTTTTCTCTGCAGTGAAAATTCAATCGATGCTCTCAGCACCTGCTCTGCAGGCACAGGGGAATTAATATCATGGGGGGTCTGTCAGCTCTGCAAGGTGGACACGGTTGAAGCCACTGGCAGCTCTTTGTGCTGGTGTCACCAACCAGCTGTTCATCCTTCAAGAGTGGCTGGAAAACTGGGATTCATGGGTAGAAATGAGGGCTGCTACCTGCTCCTTCCAGCTCCACTCCCTGCAGGCAGGGCCATGGAGGAAAGGTGCTGGGCTTTGGTGCAGTGTCAGAACTGCCAATATGTGGTTAAATGGTTGAAGGCTGCACTAGGAATTGTTGATTTCTAGTAAACTCCTCCAATGGCACCCTCCATTCAAAAGGCTTGTGTGACACCAGAGATTAAAGTTTGAATTTCCCAGCTTTAGCCACACGAGTGTGGCTGCAGCAGCACAACCTTTGGCTGGGGAGGTCAGGGTGCTGTGCCATTACTGTGGTGTAACAGCGTGTGCTAGAGGTCGCTGGGGTGAAAAAGTCCTTCCCCTGCCTGAAATGGGACACACATTTTGTACAAAGCAGGACCTGGGCTCCTCTTTTGCAAAATAGGTTTAGTCTGTGCCCAGGGAGCTGCAAAGCTTAATTAAGATCCTTAAAAGGACAAAAGGTGCCACATAAATTCAGGGGATTATTATAAATGTCACTGCGCTTTACAAGCTCTGGAAAAACTCAGAGGAGGAATAACAAGACCTTTCACTTCACAGCCCTTTCTAGCAGGGCTACTTAGAGCTTTGTGCTGCAGCATAGCAGCCATAAAATGTTGACATTTATAATTAGATGTGCATAATAATCTCTTTATTCCCGAGCTGAAAAGGCAGGGTGTGTCTGGAGACGTCAGTCCCTCCTCCTTGCCAAGGATCCCCCTCATTGGGGCTGCTCATGAAGCCGTCATTTGGTGAAATGTCTCGGGGCCTGGTTTGAAGGTGTGTGGGATCGTTGCAACTCCTCCAGGGAGCTGTAGGCTGGCCATTTAGTGAACAAAACCAAAGCCTCCGTGTGTTTTTAATCTGATTAGTTGATGATAATCCAGTGGTATCATGCAACAAAAACTGTCCAGCTTTATTAAGCAATCTCTTGTTTTAAAAGAACTGTGCTCGAGGGAGTACTTGCCTCTGCTGTTTCTGCTGAAGATTGGCAGAAATGGGTGATTTTTGGTGGTTGTAGTGCTTTGTGAGGGTAGGATTAATTTGGGGATCAAATTGGCAGCTGGGGATCGGTGGATTTTGGTCCCATGGGTGCCATCAGTGGCACTATGCAGCCCCTCTGCCAAGGGGGCTGGGGATGGAGGGGGCAAAGGGCTGACAGGGGAGGGCTGGTTCTGAGACCACCGTGCTGCTCCTGAACCGATGATCGGGGTCCTCTTTCCGAAGCCGGTCCTGTAGCACCGGAACAGTCCCGGATCAAGCACTAGGTCGGTCCTGTACTTGTACAATGCCAGTCCCAGACAAGCGGCTCAGAGCTGGATTGAGGATGGAGGATTCCCAAAGGAGCCGGTCTCGAACCCCTAGCTCGATCCTGGATCGAGAATGGGGAACCTCCGACCAGCTCGGTCCCGAACCCCGCCGGTCCCGGAGTATCGGGTCGGTCCCGAACCCCGGCGGTCACGGAGTATCGGGTCGGTGCCGTACCACGCCGGTCCCGCTCGCGGTCGCCGGTCCCGGACCGCGCTGCGCGTCCAGCCGGACCCCCTTCAAAGCCAGCCGAGTCCCG
>JBBMKD010000054.1:6630725-6648140 GCA_037834095.1 Argya squamiceps | reverse complement strand
GTCCGCAGCGGGGCTGGAGCCTCTCGGGGGAATTCAGCTGCCCCCGCCGCCCCCCGGGACTCGGCTGGGTGCTTTCGGCTCCTTTGCATCTTTCCTCCGCCACTTACGTAACTGGTTTGGGTTTGGTTGGGGTTTTTTTCCCCTCCTCTCCCTCCTTTTTTCCCCCGGCGCTGCCGTTGGCTGCGGGAATGTTTGGGATACTTTGGTTCTCCAGGTGGATTCCTGGGCTGGAGGCTCAGCTCTGCTCGTGTGGGAGGGATGTTTTGCTGTTGCTTTTCCAGCTTTGTGTGTTTCTCGGATTTTGCCTTCGCTTCTCCTCTCTGGAAAGGCTGAAGGAGGTGCAGGTCGGCATTTGGAGCTCTCGGTCCCTCCGAGTTGCCCGCTGAGCCCCGCGTGTTCCGGGAGCCGAGGCGGCAGCACCGGGGCCGTTTTCCAAGTGAGGCCGGGCACCTTAAATATAAAGGATTTCTCAAATATAAAGTCATCTCATCGCCTTACGTTTGCTTCTTGTGAGTGCTTTTGAGGAGCAGCACAGAGTTGGATGTAGTGCACAGGGTTAAACGAAATTGTTCTGAAGACGGTGCGACGCAGGAGGTTTCGGGAGGGGATTTGTTTGCAGCGAGAGGTTAGTCTGAGTCAAGTGGCTGAAACTTTGTTGTAAGGTAGATAAGCTTGTGCAGGTGCCCCAGGACGAGGGGAGGTGACACCTGGCCCCGATGGGCACCAGCTTCAGTGCCGAGGGATTCATCAGCTGAATGAGCTGTGGGTGGGGAAGATCCCCCCCAGCCTGGTGTGGGAATCACACACCCCCTTGTCCCAGAAGCTAAGCCTGTACCTGAGGATCATGTTTTTGTCTGCCCTGTGCTGCTGCACCCTGGGGAGAGCTGGAACATGGGGAAGTCATGAGCCGTGTTTATGAGCAGCTGCACTCCCGGCTGAGCAATGCTGTTGTGCCATGGGATTCTCCTTCTGGTTTTGCCCCCAGCCCCAACAGGACCTGTCACTGTTGCCTTGTCTCCCCTGCGATTTCTGTGCTCTGAACAGTGACCTCGATTGCTCGGAGGAAGCGACACCCACTGTTATATAAACTATGGAGGTCGAGTGCTCTGGGAAGGGAGACTCCACTGAGCCATGGCTGGGAGAACCAGAGCTGGTTCTGATCCATCCTGGATGGGCAGAGGGGAAGCTGAGGGGTGATCTGGCCATGGCCTTGCAGCTGGCACGGTGTGTGCTCCCTGCTCTCCTGCACGCACGCTCCTCCCCGGTGTCGGAGCAGCCTGCCAGATGCATGGCCCTGAACCAGGAGAGGTTTTCTTGCCACACAGTGTGGGCAGCTTGGGTGCACTGTGGGAGCACAGGCTGGGACATGTGAACTACTTCTACAGGACCCTGTGCCCTCTCCAGGGTACCCTGTCTGGCCAGGATATGGCCTTGATCCTGTTTTGAGCACAGTTGTCCTGCTAAATTACACCCAGCTCCTCACTGAGGCCAGAAGAGAGCTCCTGAACTGGTGAAGAAGTATCTTGGGTCCCAGGGCATTGAGTGTCCCGTGAAATTTGGAGGGTGAGAGTTTATCCTTGCACAGGAGAAGAGTGTGAGGCAGGCTGACCTGCTCCCGTGGGCTGCAGAGGGCTTTGGCTAAACCTTCCCGGCTCCATCCCTTGTGTGCTGCTACTGGGAAAGAAGAGGGGGGTGTGCCCCAAGCCCCGTGTGCTGCCTTTTAGGGAGGATGTGGTGTGTGTGGCCCCGGGAGGGCAGGGAAGGAGCTGTGCCCCTGTCCCGCTCTGGGGGCAGCACCCTCGGTAGGTTTCCTCCATAGGTTCTTCCCTCTCCGTTTAACATAAGAATGAGCCAAGTCCCTCCAGGACTAAATATAGTCAAAGTATTCGTTCTTCCGCACGGATACAAAAGCTGTCGCGACTGAGCCGGGAGGTAAATGTCCTTTGGGGGCTGACTCTGCTCTTCCCTCCGCAGGTCCCGGGCTGCCGTGCCGGGGCTCGGCCGTGCACGGGGCTCTCCAGCGTGCCTGCAGTGCCGTCACCGAGAGGAATGCCAAAACGAAGGGGCTAATGAGCACCAGAGAGGGAGGATCTATAACTTCCAGATGGCAACGAGCCCGTAATCCCTTTGGGAAGAATTAGGGACTCATCAATGCAGCAGAGCCTGCTGAAGGGAGCAGAGCACGACACCTCTGGCTCCAGGAGTGCTGTGAGAGACTGAGGGCATCCCAATGCTGCCAGCGCTGGACACCCTGCCCCGAGCTGCCTGGCTTTGTCTCACAGAGCTCTGGTGCTGCCAGGAGCCTGTCCCCAGGCACTGAAGTATTTTTTGTTTTAATTGATTGCATGTTCTCCAACCAAACCCCATCTGGGTCCTGCTCCTCCCGACGCAGAAAGGGACTTCTGCCCTTAACAGAAAGACTTCTTCCTTCTGGTTTTTATGCCCGGTGGGATTGTAAAGTGTCTTTCTTCCTGGATTTCATCTCTCATCAAAGTGTGTTTTGAGGAATTAGAGGCTTATTCCTATGGCTTTATAAACCTCTGGGATCTGAGGGTTTCTACGTTGCTGCTGCTCCCACCTGCCTGCGATGGGGCGCGAGCAGGAGCTGATCCAGGCCGTGAAGAACGGGGACGTACCTGGCGTGCAGAAATTGGTGGCCAAGATCAAGGCATCCAAGAGCAGTGAGTACCTGGGCAGAGAGCTGTGGGCTCCCTCCCCCTGACTGGGCACTCCTGCCAGTCCTGGGATGAGTCTCAGTGCTGGCTGGTGCGAGTGCTGGCTCTGACCCCCGGCACATGAGCTGTGCTGTGGCCGGATGCAGGAGCACAAGCACACTCCGTGCAGATGAATGACTGGGCTGTGAGCAATCCTACAGCTGAGCTGGGGTTCCCCTTGGGCTCGGGGCCAGGGGCCCTGGAGTGTGGGCCACTGAGCAGGGCTGGGTGAAGGGAAGCAGCCGTGGCGGGGGGAAATGAACCGCTTTGGGGGGGACGCTGCTACAAAGGGTCTTTAGCGGTTGCTGCTCGCTCCCAGCCATATTTATCTTGTGAAAAATTATCATCCCAGCCAGTCGACTGGAACCAATCGTCAAGCCTTGAATTTCACTCTGGTAATGTTTAACCCTTCAGCAGGGCTGTTTTCTTGCCTGTGCTCTCAGAAAGGTCAGTAGCAAGTAGAGCTTGCAGTGAACAGAAGGCTTGGGGGGTCCCCAAGGGCAGCAGGGTCCTGAAGACCTGGAGGAGATGGGGAGGGTGGAAAGGTGGATGAGATTGTGGCCAGTGCACTATACAGTGCCTTGTATAGACCTGAGCTCCTGGTCATTTCTCTTGACAGACCAGGATAAGGAAACTGGGAAAAGTAAATAAAAAGGCTCTGTGTCTGGCTGGGGAAAGGTGCACCCTGGATGCCCAGGCTGTGGGAGTGTGGATACCCCTGCCAAGGCTGCCCATCGTGGAGGGTCTCTTGGGGGGGTGTGGGAAAGCTGAATAGGCTGTCTGGAGGAGGGAGAGAGGAAACTCAGGCAGGAGAAGCTTTAAGGCTTCTTAGGAGCAGCTCAGAGCATAGAGGCTGGCACAGAGAAACCCAGGTTAGGCTGAGGATTATAAATGTGAGGAGTGGATCAGCTTCCCTGGGTCATCCACTGGAAAGCTTTGGCTGGGGCCAGAACTTTGCAAATCTCAACTTCTGGGCTTTCAGAGGGGCTGGGAGCCACCTCCTCTGCAGAACAGGAGCATCTGGTGCCCCTTCCCTGGGTGAAGGTACTGGGTGCCGTTGCCTCTGCTGCTCAGGGACTGTGCCTGTACAGGGTCCCAGAGCTGAGCAAGAGCATTCTGCACATGTGGGTGGGTTGAAGGACACCCCCAAGGCAATAAATAACGTCAGGACATGAGTGTCCTGCTGGCTGACGCAGCCCCGTCCCCTGAGCTGGTGTCCCATGGCCAGGCAGTGTGTGCAGGCTGGGGTACCCATGGCTCTCCTCCTCCTGCACACCCAGAGGGGTGAAGTCACACTTGTTTTCTCTCATACCCTCCAGTAACTCTCTCCCAGTTCCATCCCGTCTGTTTTCTCTCTGGAGTCCTCCCCTCCCTGCAGCCGTGGGGCACCCACGTGAACATGTGTGTTTAACTCCCCCGCTGCAGCAGCATCAGCAGCTCCCTTGGCTTATTTTCATTTTATTCCTTTATAAGGAGGGGCCAAAAAACCCTGACCCCTCCAAGGCACTGCTGCAAGCCCTCAGTGGGGCTTCTGTGGGGCTTGCCTGATCCTGGAGGCTCATCCCTGGCATGCAGGGCACCACTGCTCCCCATCCCTTATGGTTCCCTCTCCCTCTTCTCACCGATGCCATGTGAGCCAAGCATTTGCTGCCTTTGCTGCTTATTAAAGCGCCTTTTCCATACGACAGGCTGAGATGCTGATTTTTCTTTTTTTCTTTTATCATTATATATTTTTTTAAATCCCTCTAAGAGTCCTTCTGCTGTCTCAGTGGATTGGGAGCTCGATCGCTGTGATCAGCCCTCTGGGGCTTCCTGTGCCTAAAAAAGTCACCGCACGTAAGCAAAATCCGAGCGCCAGTCCCGGCAGCGGGAACTTCAGGGACGTGTTGTTTAATATTCTCTGTGCGCAGCCTCCTCCCCGAGCAGGCACAAGTGGGTCACAGCACCTCTCATTCCGAGGTGGTGGGGTGGGCAGGGACAAGATTTTTGGGGGCAGGAGCCAGGAGAGAAAGGGCAGGCGAGGGCAGTTGTCCTGCCTGCAGGAAGGAGACGTTGGTGCGACGCCGTGGTCGCTCCTGCAGCCTCCTGGTCTGGGAGAGCCTGGCTGCTCTCTGGCTCCTGCCGGGCCAGCCGTGCTTTGCTGAGGTTCCCTGGCAATGGAAACATCCCGCTTTTTATTTTCCTTCTCCCTCTCCCCTCCCCTCCGCCTCGGGAGCGCTGCAGAGTTTAATTGAAATTGTTAAACGACCCATCACGGCTTTGGCCTCTCTCCCCCGCGATCAATCACGTCCCTGGGCTGCTGCCCTCGCCAACAATGCCCCAGTTGGCCCAGCCAGGGCCAGCACTGAGGGTTTGGGGCTCCTGGGGGAGGTGAGAGGCACAGCCCCTCTGGCCAGGGGTCTCAGGGGCGACAGCTTCTGGAGCTGGATGGTGCTCTGCAGTTTGGGTGTCCCCATCCTTGGATGCAGGATCAAGGGACAGGGGATGGGAGGATGCCGGGGTGATGCTGGGAGAGGGGGTGCCCCTGCGACAGCCGGGGGCTGGGGGAGCTCTGGAAGGTGATGGGAGCTGGACTCACTGTTTGCCTTCCTCAAGGGAGTGGTGAAGGTTTTTATTTAAATGTGTGTGAAGTGCAAAGAAAGGGCAGCAGCTGAGCAAACTGGTGTGAAACTCTCAAGGACAGGGAGCAAAGCCCTGCTGGGGTTCAGCTGCTGCTTCAGTAAGCCACTTGCCCCATTTCACCAGCTATGTTGGTGTTTTCCAGATCTTAGATATTAAGGACTGGGGTGGGCTCCTGGGACATGGCTGTGTTTGGGGCCGTGACCTAGCAAGTTGTTAAACGCTAGCAAAGCTTGCAGAGGGGTCTTGGCCTTATCTCCATGCCTGTGTTGGAGCCTCTCACTGCTGCATCCCAGCAGCACGAAGCATGTTAAGGTTTTCTCAAGAGCTGTGCCAGCCCTCAGATGCTGCTGCCACCATCCAGTTTCGCAGGAGAAGGATGATGCTGCTCCACGTGCTGTGAGACTGTAGCAGGCAGATGTGGGATAACTCACTCCTCTCCCCCTTGAATTTCCTCCTAATCCCTAATAGGTGTATCAGCTTAAGCCTCAAAGCGTGAGGTTTAATATCTCTCCTGTGATTTGTTAGCCTTTGCCAGTGGCGCTCTGTGTCCCTGTCCTCTGCAGAAATATCTGCCCTCCTTTCATGACCTGCCGGGATTTCTGCTTCTCCCAACAGCAGCAGGTCTGTAGTTGTTTGGGGAAGAAGTTGCTCCTCTTTGCAATCTGGGAGTTATTTTGTGATGGTGTTGGATGTGCCTTTGTGTCAGGCAGCAAGCCCAGTGTGCCATCCCCTCCTTACAGAGGAGGACCGTCCTTCCCTTCACTGCTGCTACCGAGCAAGGCTTGTCCCAAACCCTTGGGTACTCCAGGTGCTATTCCTGGTCTGGCTGCGGGGCAGAGCCCAGACTGGCCTTGGGCAGGATCCTTATCGTGTCAGGCTGTGTTACACCCTATGGCTTTCCCTGGTGGCAGCGGTGCAGGGATGCCTGGGCACCTTTCCTGCTCCACTCCTGCCCCGGGCAGTGCAGGCAGCTGCCAGCTCTGCCACCGAGCACAAGTGTGGCCCTGGCCACGTCCCTTGGAGCCCGAGTTTCGAGGACGAGCTCCCAAAGCGTCCTTGGCTGTGTCCTGCCCTCCTCTCCCCGCACGCTGTAGGTCTGACGGGCTGGACCGGCTCCGCAGCTGCGCTCCCACTTGGAAGGGCTGTGGGCACGCCTGCGGAGAGACGCTGAGAAACTCTGCCGAAACGGGCAAAACTCCCTCTTCCTCCAGGACTGAGCCAGAGCGGGGCGAGGCTCCGTGCCCGGGGAGCCAGGCTGGCAGCGGCCCCGTGCCGGGGACCCCACCACCCCACAGCATGCCCAGACCTGCTCCTGAACCAGCCTGCGGTGGGTGGGTGGTGGGAGGGGGAGGAAAAAGGCTTCAAAAGCTCCAGAGAGTGCAGCAGCCATGGGGCTGGATGGTGGAGGGGCTGCAGCTCCATGGCAAGGTGGGGTCAATCCTTTCTTCCTCCTCATGTGGCTCTCAACCTCTCTGGAAGGGGAGGTCTCCTCTGGTAGCCTGGTGTTTGCTGGGTGGGTTTTCCCATCCACATCCTGGTGTTCCCACCTCTCGAGCTGGGAAGGAAAAGCCCTGCACAGGCAGCGGAAGGAGTGAAGGGACAGTTGGTTTTCAAAGCTGGGCTCCAACGGGTGTTGTGTTTGGAAAGGGGCCCGGCTGCCACTGGAGCTCCTGGAGCCAGGGAAAAAGTGGCTGTGCCGAGTGCAGGAGATAAGGCACGAGCAAACAGCGTCACACAGGGAGATGGAGGAGCTGTGCTGGGCATTGGCTGGCCCTGCCCCTCTGCACCCCATTTCCCTGTGTTCACAGCTCCACATCTCCCCTTGTCCCAGCTCTGTCCCCAGCCTTTGGCAGGGCAGTCTGTGGTCCCTTGCTGTCAGCTTGGGCTGCTGCAGCTGACTTTTTCTTGTCTCTGTAAAAGAGTGAGGGGAAAACCAGGCTAATTCTAGGGAAGAGGATGAATGTAGGGACTTTTGAGCCTGCTCCAGGCCATGCTGCTGTCCTTTGGAGATGGCCAGACAGCATTGGGGTATCCCAGGGAATTTAGGATCTCCTGGAAATGTGGAGGTCCCTCAGGGCCATGAATGGAGCCAGGCTGGCAGCCATCCCCAATGTCACAGGCAGGAGGCTGAGGTTTGGGATAGGAGGGGAATTTCCATCCCTTGGGCATTTCCTGGTGACTCAGCCCAGACCAGGGGGCTCAGCTACCTCTTCCCAAGGGCTGCAGAGGCCATTTTGGCTGTCTGACCCAGAAACATGCAACAATTCAGGTGAGGACAGCTTGAAGGCAGACAGGGAGGGCAGTCCCGAGCCCAGGGACACTGTGTGCCCAGCTGCCAGCAGCACAGGGATGCCGTAACCAGGACAGTGCTCCCCAGGGCTGCAGAGAACATGGCAAGGACACTGCCAGAACAGGCATTCCGTCCTCTGGCTTGGCTGGTTCCAGGAGGGAGCTGGTGAAGCACGACAACGACCAGCATCACTTCTGCCACCTCTCTTTCAGGATCCCAGTGCCACAAAGAGGTTTTTCTGGGAAGGTGGGAGGTGAACTGTTGGATCCCAGTGGTGATGGACTGCATGTAAGATGGTTTCCTGCTGGAAATGGATGCTTCCACCAGCGTTGCTCCGGCAAGAGTTAAAAGCAGGGTTGGATGCCGTGCGTGTATGTGTGCATGCACGCGCCCTGCTTTGTTTTTAAAAGCGCCTCGGCTGTCCTGGATCCCCGCCAGACCCGGGGCCCGCCGCTGGCAAAAACTCTGGCAAAGGAGTATGAAAGGGGCAAGAAACTAAATAACAATAAACCACCTTTTTTTTTCCTGGCTCCTCTAGCAAGTGAGAGGGTGGGGAGGAGCTGCGAGCATTCCGGCTCCCCCTAAATCCCATCCTGCCTTCCCTAAAAAAATCACGCCTGGGACGGAGAGGGAGGGATCTGTTTGAACCTTGGGGCTGTAATATCACCCAAGCCTTTGCCGAGGTGTCCTGGTGAGTCACAGACCTGTCTGGAGATGCCCAAACTGCTTGGAAATGGCTCTGTCGGTATGATCTCTACCCTCCCAGGGAAGGGCTGGATACTCCAGCCCATCCCTCGCTCCTGAGGGATGCTGCCTGGGGTAGGTGCGCAGCCACCCCGAGCCGTTTGCAACCCCGGGGAGAAAGGCCAGGGCTGTGATGGTGAGATAAGGAGCAGGGAGAACCTGCGTGAGGCAGGTATGCGGCTCCCGCAGCATCCCAGGCCTGGTGCAACACGTCCAGCTGTGCTTCCACCAGGCCCTGCCCGCGCCGCTCCCCGCGGGCCCCGGCAAGGCTGCGCAGGGAGCACGTGGCCCCCGGTGTTGGTGCCATGCCCAGACCCCTGCCCTGTCCTCCCTGCTGCCATCCCAGGAGCTGGGCTGGCTCGGCCACCTGTGCTGGGAGGGGTGAAAACTCCTGGGGTTTCGTAATGCTGGGCACGGCTGGTTGTGTAAGGCTCTGTCTGCTTGCAAGGGAGTTGGCAAGCATGGTGAGGGCATCTGGTGCCTGTCACTGAGGTATCCCCAGCAGGGAGGTTGGCTCAGGGTCTGCCACCCACTCTGCAGGTACCTCTTGCCCCTGTGGAGCATCTATCCCGGGGGCTGCCTGCCTCACTCTCCCCCTCCAGCAGTCCCTTGTGAGGCATTGCCTTGTTTCTTTGCCAGGACAGGCGTGGATAAGCCTGAAGGGGGTTTCCAGCTGGAGGTGAACTGGGTGCAAATAGCAGTATGGAGAATGGTGATTGGGAGCCCCACTGAACTTCCCTTTCCATGGCTGTCCTGTCTCCTGGGGCAGGACACCCAACTCACAGCCTGTGCAGTCCCTCAGGGACCTGGGATGTGTCCCCACCATGGCAAGGCCACGTGAGAACCACTTGCCTCAGTGGCCTCCAGAAGGGGCCAGAGTCCTCCCTGGTGGCTAATCATTGCCTACGTGGTGGACACAGTGAGTCTGGCCAGCAGTGTGGGGTCCAGCACAGCCATGGCCCGGGGATTGTTTTGGGCTGCAACCCAGGCTGCTGTGGTTGGTCTGAAGCAGCTCTGGTTTGGTTTTGTGGGGCTGATGCAGATGGGAAGGGCTTCATGAGCCCTCCTGGCTTCCCTGAACCAGTACCTGCTAATCCTGCTGGCTTAAAAAGAAGGGATATGCTCCTCCTTAGAGGGAAGGAGGCTCCTGCACAGAATGAGGTGCTGCCCCTGACCTTGCTCTGTGTGTCCAAACCTCAAGAGCTACTTAAGCATTGGGAGAGCCCTCAGTTTCCTTCTCAACAGTGACGAGGTGCAGGCAACTCCCTGTCCTGGAGCATCTGTCCTACTAGTTATATTTAGCAGCACGTTGATATCCTGGAGCTGTTTCTCTGTTCCTTTCACCCCAAACCTGGTGTGGATGGGCAGGTGTCCAGTCCCCAAAGCCATGGCTCTTCTCTGTTCCACTGCAGCCTGCTCCAAATGCCTGTGGCTTTGTGGGACTGAACTCACACCAGGTGAGTGGTCCTGGATGAACATCTCCTTGCAGGAGCAGTGCAGGTGGGTGCCTCTTCTCAGCCCCAGTCAGGCACAGCCCAGACCCTGAGACAGGGACCAGCATGTGGCTGTGAGCCCACTGTGTCTACACGTATTGCTGGCCATGTGTTTGCAAAAACAGGACCTCGTTTTCCAGGAAGGGATATGAGGTTTCCAGGGCTGGTTGGCTCTCCCAGTGCTTTCCCAGAAGGATTGCCACTGCTCAGAAAGCCATTCCCTGCCAGGCCTGGGGATGGAGCAGCTCACCATGATCTCATGGCCAGGGTCGGGGGCATTGGATGCCACAGGAGGGGTGGGTAGCGCAGAGCAAGAAACGGTGCTTTTTCCTACAAAAAGGAGCAGATGGAGGCAGCAGGGTCCCATTTTCCCCTGTGCTCCCCCACTTTCCCCCCACAGCCGGGCCGGGATGCTGCGGGGCAGCAGGTGGGGGTTTCAGGGCTTGCTCCCACGTCCCGCCTGCGCCGCCAAGCCGGGCTTGCCGGGGCCGTTCCCGACACGCACCCGCCACGCTGGGAAGGCGTAAACAGATCGGGTTCCCGGCAGGGGTCCAGGGAGAGGGCAGGCCTTGGCTTGTGTCCCACCACTGCTCCGTTGGGGTGGGGTGTGGGGAGCACCCAGGCAGGGCTGGGATGGAGGGGGCTGACCTGGCAGAGGGGTCCCTGCAGGCAGGAGAGTCCCTGCAGGAAGCTGGGCATGACCTTGGTTTGACAAGGAGCCAAGGATGTTGCCTCTCCTTCTGTTTACCTCTGGTGCTGAGGTGGGCCTGTTCTTTGGGGGCTGGGAGGTGTGGATGTGCTGCCCCCCAACCCCCTTCCTGATCCCTTTATGGCGAGCTGCTGACCAGAGCTCAGCCCATGGACTGGGGGTCCTCAGACCAGCTCCTTCTTTTCTATTGGAGCTGTATTATGATGACTTTGACCTTGCTGTAACTCAGCCCTTGTCCCTTCCGAGGTATATGGGGGGATGGGGCTGCTCTGTGTCCCTTTGTCCTCAGCTGGTCCCCAAGCAGCTGCTGCCTGGCTCTGGCGTCCGGGCTGGGCAATGGGAGGAACCCACTGCCCTCCCTGCTGGCCCTGGAGCAGCTGGGACGAGGGGAGGGGGTCAGGAACGCAGTGCCCAGAATAACTCAGCAGTCACCAAGGGCCCCGAAGGGATGGGAAGGTGGGTGTGGGGTCCTGGGGTGGGTTCCTGCTTCCAGGACAGGGTGATGTCTCTCCCCAGGACACAGACTGTCACTGGCTGCTAAGTGATTGCTGCTTCCATGTGAGGACATGCAGGGTGGTGCAGGACATCCTGGTCATGTAGCTGTCATGTCCCTCTCCTGTCTATTGCATATGGAACCCTGTTGTAGACCAAGATCCTAGGCAAATCCTGCACTGCCACAGCTGCATGAAAATATCCCAATCCAGCTAAGGCAGTGGGCAAGATTTTGGTGATGGCTTCTCCCACTTTGGCTTTGTCCAGCCAGAAACCTGGGTGGGCAGGGGGAGGGTCTGATCCATCTGGGAAAGAGCCCTCACTCTGGGCATGGACAACACCATGCCATGGGATGCTGTTGGAAGGACAACCCCTTTCCCTGTCTTGAGAGGGAAAGGAGAGAGTGGCAATGGGACCACCTCTCTCAGGCTGCTTGTCCCAGGCTGCAGAGAGCTTGGCCTGTGCCTGCTGGGGGTGGACCCCCCCCTCTCCCATTCCCACTTGCCAGCAGCGTGGAGCAGCCAGACAGTTCTCACATGTTTTGGTAGGTGACATTGCACAGGGAATGCAAACAGCAAGGTGCCCTGTGCACCCTCACCGTCACTGGAGAGGGGATTTGGAGAGGGATCCCTCCTGTCCATCATGGCCTGGTAGCTGAGCAGCCATTGCTGGGTGAGATCCTTATATTCTTTCCCAATGCAGATGCCACAAATGGCTGCAGCACCACAGAATCTGCAGGAGCAGTCACCCATCCAGCATCCCCTGAGACTGGCAGGAACCAGAGGCCACCTTTTGGCTCTGTCCTGGAGTGAAGGAGGCGTTTGGCTGAAGTTGCTGAAATCCAGGCTGCAGTTCAAAGGGAGCTGGACAGTGCAGGCATCACTTGCTGGAAGGAAACTTTAGGAAGCTGAGCCCCTTGTTTCAATTTGGCAATAGTGAATATAGTCAGCAGCTCCCCAGAAGTGGAAATCCTTGGTTCTTAGGAAGACCCAGTCCCCAGGCAGCAGCTGCCGTGTCCCTGCACAGCCCAGGCTGGGACCGTCCCAGGGGACCCCACCCGCACGTCCCGAGCGGGGCTGGCGGGGTCAGAGTTGAGGAAAGGCATCCGCAAGGTATTTTTAACCGTGTGACTCCGAACTCTGGCCGCCAGCAGCCGTCTGAGGTTAGTCCCGGGCTGCCGACAGCTGATTGCCCACGGGCTGCTGGCAAGAGGGGGGAGTTGGGAGTAAAATTGAGTTCCCAGCCGTGTCGCGGCCCCGGGGAGGAGTGGCGGCACTTGAACCATCGACCTTCTGGGTGACCTCGAGCGAACAGCTTCACCTCCCGCTGCCTCCCCTCCCATCCTGTGTGTGCCTTGCCCAGATTAGCGCAGTCAGGGTGGGGACAGCTGCTCCGTCCGCCCTGGCAGCTCCTGCTCCAGGTGCACAGCAGCTTCCCTGGGGCCAAAGGAGGAAAATGTCACAGGATTTCCAGCCTCCGCATCGGTGTGTGCTTTGAGTACTGGCTCCACCGGCTGGAGCAGCTCCTGCATGCCAAGCTGCCATGTGCAGGCACGGGGCTGGAACTGATGGCAACATGGTGCCACAGGGCTGTGGCAGCCTAGTCCTCCAGCCTCAGCCTTGCCCTGCTTCCCCTGGGAGCTGCATGGTTGCTGCAGCCTCCAAGGTACAATGCAGGGGCTGGATGCTTGTTTCGCTCCCTTGAGCCCACGGGGTTTTGCTGGCTACTGTTGGCTGCTCTAATTTTTATCTGGGGCTCATTGTTTGAACCATAAAATAAATAGGTACGTGCTGCTCTGGAGCGTCAAACCCCTCCAGGTGTAGGTGGGTTGCTGCGTCCCTGCCTGCTCTCCCTAATTAACTGTTGCTCAGCTAATCCAGGCTTACTGACCTGCCCTAATCTTGCCATGCAAGGCCAGCCCTTCACTGCTGGCTCCTGTTGCTCACCTCTTATGTCCCCTGTGAGCCTCTCTCATGTTCACAGCCCTGAGATGGATGATAGTACCCCAGGAAGCAACAGTATACATGGTGGGAGATGGTACCCTGAGAAGCAGCATCCACCCATGCAGGGCTGCCGAGGTTGCTTTCCTGACCAGCAGCTCCCTCTGTGCCTCCACCCATGCAGGGCTGCCAAGGTTGCTTTCCTGACCAGCAGCTCCCTCTGTGCCCACGCTCACACTGCTCCTCTCACCTTCCCCCCACATCCTGCTTCCCCTCTTTCTTCCTCCCATTGACCTGCTGCCGGTTGGATTATTTCTCCCCAGATGCTGCAATCTGCATTTTTCCCAGGTTGAATCTGCCTGGGTTTGTTCTCCTAATCTCTCTTAAGTCCTTTTTGTGTTATTTCTGCCCTGGTCCATCTGTAGCACATCCGCCACAGATTATTTTAATGCACCATTTGCTGGGTATGGCATTAATGACAACACTGAGAGTGTCTGTAGGTGCAGCCCCTTTGCCAGGGTATCTGGGATAGCCCTTTCTTGGCTTCCAGGGGACCAGCTGGACATGAGCTAAGGTGCATTGTTAATGGAGGAACAGATGCTGTGCTGGTCCCTGTGTCCCACAGCCCAGGGGTGGCCCTTGTCCCCACGGAGTGCCCGCTGCAGGTTCAGGCAGTGCTCACACTTGGCCGTTGGCCCCCACTGCTATCAGCCCATCTCTTCCCGCTCGGGAGGCGTCCTGTCCTTTCGGAAGGATGGGGGAAATGGAAAAGGCTCCACCTCTTCCCTGGGCAAACACAGCTCCTCTGAGTTCACATCCTGGAGAGCGGAATAGCCAGGTCCCAGCAGGGACGGTGACTTCACCTCCCGGTAACGCGTTTCCCCGGCCAGCTGGGAAAGGAGCCCTTGTATCTCCGAAGGAGCCGCCTGCCTTCCCCCACCCCAAGCCTTTCCCAGCTGTTTCCATCCTGGATGGGGCTGGGGGATGCAGTTTTGGCTCGGTGGGGAAGGGGTGTTACCACTTCTCACAGCCAGGGGAGCTGGGCTGGGCTGCATCACTTTGGGGTAGACAGCCACTACAAACCCACAAATTATTGTGGAGAAGGGGAGCGAGCACCATTCATCTCACCACAGCTGAAATCCTTCTGAGGGCCTGAAACTCAGAGCAGGAGTATGTGTTTGGCTTTTGCAAGGGGTGAATCCAGCCCCAAAGGATCCCTGTGATGCTCTTTTCCCAGCTTGGTGTTTGTCCCCTCTGTCCCCTGTGGCCATCAAACCTTGGGGTCGAGAGCTGAGAGCTGCACCTTCTTCCCAGCTGCAGGGATGGAGACAGGGTTTCCGATTCTGCTTTTCCTTTCATTGTTCTGGGAGCCTTCACTTTGAACAAACTGCCTGGTTTTTTCCTGCTTTGCTTGTGAGGGGAAGCAGCAGGGGAGAACTGGGGGTTTGGATGGGGGTCCTGGAGTGGCTGGGCTGGGAGTAAGTGATCAATGTCTGTGCAGTGTGGGGATGCTGCCCAATGTCTCACCTGCTGCCAGCCTCTTAAAATACCTTGAAAGTTTGATTTCCCCTGGAAAAAAATATTCCAAGCCTTTTCCAAAGAAGGAAGAAGGCTCCCAGTTGACTCCATGGTCCTGTTGCCCTATCCCTCTTTGTCTGTGATGAGCCTCTAGCCCAGCCCAGGGTGGAAGGCAGATCCTTGGACCTCTCAAACTCCTCTGCTTTTGCCATCACCTGCTTTCACCATCATCCACCATCGTATCTGAACATGTTACAAGACAGTATTGCTTAAAGAAGGAGATGAGGAAGGAGGCCAAGGTGCCAGAGGAGACTCAGACATGCCATCAGCAGAAACAAGGTGGTGACAGGAACAGCTTGGGCTCTGTGTGGCTGTAAGCCCTAAGATTTGGGGCTCCAGCCAGGGGTAAATAGTGACTTGTGCTGAGGTTAGAAATGAGCATTAGGTGCAGGGATACTCACAGCACAGGGGTGCTGTGTCCAGCCTCAGGGTGCTGTGGGGAGCTGCTCAGAGCTCAGCTCCTGGAAGGTTATTGCACCTGCTGGGGTTATTCCAGGCTGCTGAAAGCAGGAGCAGGGCTTGGTGTGACAGCCATCCTGCACCCTGTGCAGGGTCAGAGCAGGCAGGGCCCTGGTCTGGTCTGGAATTTGATAGGTTTCTCAAAGGATGAAAATGCCAATTACTCTTGAGGAGTTGGCAGATGTTGGTGTAGGGACAGTAAGGGGCTCCCAGCTGCTCTCATGTCACTGCCATTTGCCCTCTGCTGATGGGAATCCACTTCCTTGATTGCAGCCTCCCCATCCCTTGCCAGTCAACCCAGGGGCTTTTCCCCAGTCACACCGACCCCATAGTGCCTGGCTTGGCGAGGGGCCTGTTTGCCTGTTTGGTGGGGAGCCCATCCTCAGTGATGCTGCAGAGCCTCAAACCCAGCACAGGCTCTCTGTGGGCAGGAGGGCACCCCTGGCATTTGGACACCTGTGTCACTTGGACACCCATGACATTTGGGCACAGGGATGGGTCCTCAGCAAGGCAGCAGCACCTTGGCAGCCAAATTCACCAACCATCACCACGGGGGAATTAGGGGAGCCCCTGTTTTGGGGAGCTGAGCACAGCACTGGGTTCATTGTTTGGGGTGCAGCTGGTGGCTGCAGTAGAGACCTGGGTCAGGAGCCCTTGGCTCTCACCCAGCCTCTGTTCTGAGCTGGCTGGGCAGCTTTGGTTTAGTTTCTTAACATCTCTGTGGCTGAACTCCTTCCCTATCGAGGTGGGTGAATCTTCTGAACCTATTGGGAAACTGCTCCTGAAGCAGCCGGTCTGCCGGGATGCTGTGCTGGGAGGAGCCCGGTGTGGGGAGGAGCCAGGTGTGGGTGGCCACAGCGGGACATACCTGTGGGCAGAGAGGCGACAGGGAAGGGTGACTCCTGCAGAAGAGGAATGGACATCACCTCTTTGAGTCTTGATTTTGGCCGAGACAGTGAGTCTGACCTGAGCCCTGGCATGAACCCACCATATGCCGAGGCAGGGCTACCCCGGGCCATCACAGGGCAGGTTGGGTGAAGCTGCCACCTCCTGCCACCTCCACCTCCAGAGGCTGTCACCACCATGGGAGACGGCTGGTGTTCAGCTGATTAGCTCCTCCAGCTGATTTATTGGCTTAGTGGTGACAGTCTCCAGGTGGATTTCATTTTCCCAGAGGGTATGTGCATGTATTTGGTGTGTCCCCATGCCCAGGGAAGCAGGATGGTGTTCCTGCAGTGTCCTTGCAGAGCTCTCCTGCATGCAGGGTACTTGTAGCAGGCAGTGTAGGGGTGCTCAGGACTGGATGTTCAAGGATGCTCATGGTACAGGGACACTCAGGGTTGATGTTGTGGCTGGCAGCACAGGGATGTTCATGACACTGGGATGCTCAGATCTGCAGCACAGGGAGGCTCATGGCACAGGGGTACTTGCAGCCAGCACTGTGGGGATGTGATTTCCTAGGATGAGGGGATGGGATGAGAGTCTGTGACACAGGACCAGCAGGCAGTGTTTTTCCAAGCATCTCTGGCAAAGGAGGTGGATCTCCAGTTACGGATCTGTGTATCACCCTGCACAGCAACAAAGCCTTGCAAGTGGTGGAGCTCTGCTGTGGCTGCCCTGGGTGGACAAAACCGGTGGGGGGTGACAACAAAAAAAATGCCTTCTGGAGCCTGACTCCCGTGTGAGAGCCAGGGCAGGAATCTCCAAAGGGCAGAACTCCACGGGATATTTGGGCATTTCCTTCCGCAGCCAAACCCGGGCAAGCACGTGTCACTGCTTCCCAAGGAGCGCTTTGGAGGGATTGTGTCCGTCTCCAGGAGCCCGGGGTGAAGTTCACAGGTGTCCCCGCAGGAAGGAGCTCTCGGTTGGAGGGCAGGGAGTGACTCAAGGTGCCCGGTGTGCCGGCACAGGGGTGCTGGGCCGGGCGAGGGCACGCCTGGCTCCACGCAGCCGGCACAGCCGGCGCCAGGCGAGTGCCTCGGGGGGGTAAATACGGGTTTGTGCCGGGCCGGCTGCCAGCACGGCGGGTGAAGTGCTCGCCCCGGCCGGCCGCTCCCCGGGTACCCCCTGCACCCCACCAGGAGCCCAGCCCAGCCTGGCATCCCTGCCATGGGAGTGCAGCCCGCGGGGAAACTGAGGCACGGGTGAAGGGGGCTGCTTGGGAAGGCGCCGTGCGGGGCTGTGCCACAGTGGGGATCCAAAGGGCCACAGCCGGGCCGTGCCAGGGATGAGGGTCCCGGCCCCGTCTGGTGTGGGGCTGTGCCAGAGTGGGGATCCAAAGGGCCGCAGCCGGGCCGTGCCGGGGATGAGGGTCCCGGCCCCGTCTGGTGCTGGGTTGTGCCACAGTGGGGGGATCCAAAGGCCAAGGGCCACA